>JASUUG010000931.1:0-69809 GCA_030449905.1 Luvunga scandens | reverse complement strand
AATCCTATAGCTCCATGATGTAGTGGTGAAAAATGTCGGTGAGAAGATGCGGAGGTGCCTTTGGGATCTATGGCCACCGGAAACCAACCAAAAACACACACACAGGCACTTCTCGAGAGGCTAGCGGCATCTTCTCTTATCCTTGGTGTTCTTTGGGGATTTCAATAAAATCTTAAATCTTCACGAGAAGTCGGGAGGCAATGATAGAAAGCATGGGCTCGATAGCGAAATTTAGAGAAGCGATTCATGCTTGTAATCTAATTGACATAGGCTACGAGGGGCATCCATTCACATGGTCAAGCAGGAGATTGACGGCATTATATTGAGGAGCGTTTAGGCAGTTCCTTTGTAGTAAAAGGCGGAATGACAATTTTGAGAATTTAGCGGCGACAAACTTGGTAAATTAGGCCTCGAGACCATTGCACGATTCTATTGGAGGTCAATGAAAGGGGAAAAGAGAGAAGTCATGTTAAAGGTCTCTCATAGAGATCATTACAAAGAAATTACTATAAGAAAGTCAAGCAGAGAACCCAACGAAGCAATTCCAAAGGCCAAGAGCACCCTCGCAAAACTCAAAATCCTGGAGTAAGTGCCCACCTGGCAGCAGAAGCATAAGCAAGATAAATTGATAGATCAACTCAAGCGCCAGCAAAGCAGTGAAACTTCGGAGGATGGATGGTGAACAAATCGAAACTTGAAATCAACTAAACAACATGTTGATGGATGAAAAGATCTGACGGTTACGATCAAGAAATGACCGGTCGGCGGGAAGGAGGCAAATACCAAAGAGCCTCAACTAAAAGAATAAAATCCTGGGAATTGAAAACTCTCAGGCAATGGATAAAAATCGGGGGAGTTAGAGAGGAGTTTGTGAGTATTTTTCGAACTTGTTCACAACTTCCAGCTCCTAGCCAAAGTCGTGATCCAAGAGGCTCTAAAAGGAATGCTGCCAAAAGTAACTCAGGAGATGAATAACTGAGAACCTTTACAGTCGAAGAGATTGTAGGCTCGTCCCAAATGTGCCCAACGAAAGCTCTGGTCTAGATGGCCCCCGCCCTTTCTTTCAAAAACACTCGGCAATGTTCGTGATGGTGTTTTGAATTATGCCTACACATTCTCAATGAGAAGGTAATATAACCGACCTCAATCACACTTATATTGCCTTGATTCCCAAGTATGTGCCAAGCCTAGAAAAGTCTTAGATTTGCACTACACCAAATTTCACTAATGTGATTTATAAAATCGCTACATCATGGAATAAAGATTTGGTTTCGATTCTTTCCCATATATTATTCTGTCAGACTCATTTCACATAATTGATTGATTGGATACGAATGCCTTCTACAAAATACAACTGTGTTATGTGCTGAAAAGAAAGGCTGATGGCCTCTAAAGCTGCATATTGTTAGCGTACAAGGATAAGTGCAGAATGTATGCCCTGGAAACAAACGAGCGTCAAAGCTTCGCTTCCAAAAAACGACCGGGAATGATAACGTCAGATACTACCGCTTTCTTTTCAGAATCATTAACGGAACCCCAATAGGGTTTTTTCATCCGGAAAGAAGGGCTACACAAGGCTACCTCTTCTCCCATATTCGCTTTGTTTTCCGCAAGTGCAGTTTCGGTTCCTATCACGCAGTTTTAAAGATACCAAACTTATCAAAGTGCCCCGATTCAAAACATCTCAATTTCTCACTCTACTTTTCATGGATGACAGCCTAATCTTCACTTCCAGCCTCAATAGCCGAATGTAAGTAGGCGAGGAAAATCTTTGACAGATATGCGGGCATCAGGCTGATTTTTCAACTTCAAAAAAGTCATCCATGTTTTGGAGGCAAGATCTCGGAAGGAGCAAGCGGCGGCTGATAGGGAACATTTTCAACCCCATGTGGTATCGAAATATGAAAAGTACTTGGGCCTTCCATCCATGTTAGGTAGGAAAAGTCAAGTTTCTTCAAAGAATCAAGCTTCCAAAGTGTTAAGTAAGATTAATAAATGGCATCACAAATTGTTTTCGAGTGGAGGAAAGGAAGTCTCATAAAAGCAAGAGTCTAAGCCGACTATGCCACGAGGTGTTCAAACTTCCCAAGGTTTAAGCCGAGGACATTCAAAGAGCACCAATGTGAAAGTTTTGGTGGGGTTGAAGAAGAAAAGCAAGCGTATTCACTTACCTAATTGAGATAAGTTAGGTCGCGCTGGTGCTGTGAGAGTGGTCATTTTCAGGACTTCACTAGCTTCAATCAAGCAATTGTGAATGCAAACAAGCGGATGACGCCTTTATCCGTAACCCAAACTCTCCTGGTCCAAAGTTCTCCAAGCAAAGATTACAAAGACTTTCCTTTTAAATGCTAAAGTCGCTCTAACCCTTCATTTATATTATATGATCCCATGGGAAGGCAAGTCATTGGGGTGGCAGAGCAAGATGGAGAATAGGTAAATGGAAGCATTATCCGGAGTTGTATAAAGACAAATGGATACCAAGTGCCGTAGACTTTAAATCAAGATTTCCGCCAACTTTACCTCCTAAACTATAGTCGCAGACTTATTGGGATGATGATCATGCTGGATGTGGCCCAAGCTAAACCATCATTTTAATGTAAGAGACGAAAGGCAATACTAAAATTCCCTTCCCAAGCGACCGTGGAAAGACGACTTAAATCACGTGGCACTTCGGCTGCCGAGAATACTCGCCAAGAGTCGCCATCAAGAGTCTCGTAATAAAAATCCAAACGTGCCAAAGAACTCGAAACCAATCCAAAAGATGTAATGTTCCTTTATGGTCCCTCGAGCTTCCTGCAAAATAAAATATTCACTTGGAGGCGCTAAGAACCTAATCCAACTGAAAATTTACGGAAAAGGAAGGTTATTCAAGGACCCAATTTGCCGTAGGTGTAAATAAGAAAGTAAAAACAACCAGCCATGCTCTTTCGAAAGTGCAAGGCGTTGAAGAAATATGGCTTCAAGCCTCTACCCTCGCGGGGTAAGTTCAAAAGAACCAAAACTAAGACATTTTCAACCTCATCTACGACTCAGGCTCATCCAAGGAACTTCAAAAGTGAGCAAGTGGATAATGATTGTCGATCGCTTGGTTTGCTAGAAACAAATTGACTAAGGAAAAAAAGATTGACCCAAGAATTTCCGCTAAGGCCGAATCAATGTTAGGTTTAGTCACAAAGTCGGTGAAACTATGAGCTGCACACATCCAAAAACTCTAAACAGTCAGAGCCGCCAAGGAATCCTCCCCCAAAAAATGGCTTCAAGATCACGTGACGCAGCCTATCAACATCGTAGACCAAGTTTCGTGTTCGAGCCATCAAGGGCTCAGCGAGGAAGATAATTGGTTTAGAATCAAGCAAGCTCCCTTGCAAGAGTGTGAGTTTCATAGAGCCAAGTAGTGAGCTGGCCCAGGGCAAAAACCGCGATCCCAACTCTATGATTATAGAATCATACCTGAAAGAAGTAGCTTGAACTTTTGAACAATACAATGGGCAAAGCAGATGTATAATTTTAGGTTTTAAATTCAAGAATCAAACGAGCCTTCAAAGAAGTCAAGTTTAGGCCCCTAACCTCGTAATGCTTGTGCTCACCTTAGCAAAGCTTGTCAGAGGAACCAATACTTCTTCCATCCGTTGATCCGATTCCAAAAGAAAGATATTGCAAATGTATTAAGTAGTGTTGTTTAATCTATAAAAGGTTTACTTTCATTTCAAAAAAAAAAAAAACCAGCCCAAAATAAAATAATTAACATGTGAACATGTCAAACTAAGATCAAACCTCAAAAATTATATAAACGGTACATTCTTCTTCAAGAGGAGAGGCTTAAGGCGAATCAAGTAAAACAATGAGCTCAGCATTTCCAAAGCTACCGAGCATCCGACTAGCAGTACGCGCCTCATCAAGTCAACTCAAGCAACTTACACTTGGAGTGCTCAAAGAAAACGTCTGCTCATTATACAATAAATATATTTTTTGTAATTAAATTATCATCAATAAACTGCTTTTTGCCATTGTTTCAAAAAATTTCAAGTTATATAGGCATGGGGCTAATCCAATTTAAAGTATCTTAATGAATCATGCATAAAACCTTCATAAGTTAAAATCTTATTAAATAATAATTTTTTTAAATCCCCACTTGAGGCCATTAAATTATAATTTAGATTAATTAATATTGTCTTAGTTAACAAACTTTTCTTGAGCCAAAATATTATTAATTTATTGAAAATTTACTATTAACGTAGAACAAAGTCTTATTCCTATTAATTTCTTCAACACTTTAAATGTCGAAGACTCTTTAAAACATAAACATGGTGGAATTGCTTTTAAGTTCTGAAAACCATTTATTTATTGTTTTGTTTGCTTTCACTTCTTCTTTTTATCACAAACCATTTTTTCACCTATACGAGTGGAAACCTCAAATCTCATATTTTCAACCTACAAGATTTTCCCAAATCAACTAATAATTTACTTAAATCCATTTTATAAGCGAGGTTGTTATATCAAACTGTTTTTTTAACTTTTAAAAAATTAAAAATTGAAAAATCCAGGCCATTCAAGTTGGTCCTGGCTTCGCATTTAGGCCGGAGCCCGAGCTGGCCCAAGCGCATCCTGAGCCATTTGCCTGTCCTCTGTCACTAGGGGTTCTATCACCTCCGGTGTTTTTCTTATTGAATATCCCGGTTATTACCTTCAAATGATCGCTAACCTTTTGACAAAGACAGATAGCAGCAATTCGTGGGCGAAGTCTTCATAAATAAAACAATCGTTGACTGCTGCCCGCAGACATCCTGTAACGAGCTCATAGCTGACCAGGAGGAGTAGATGAAAATTATCCATAATTGAACATGCCTTAAATTTCAACAGTCAATCCACTGAAAAACTTTACCGTTAATTAATTAACTGATGAAGTAAACAAAAATTAAGCGTTTCAAATGTTTCCTCCCTTGCGATCAAATTGATTCTTTTTAGTCACTGTAATTTTTCCTGCTTTGTTCCTGCAATTTTTCTTTTGACCTGTTGTTCCTCTCCTGGCCTCTGCATGTTTTGCTTCTTAAATGTGATCTTCAAAGTTCAAATGTTGCATCTCTTACTCAACTTGGGCGGATGGGTTGTGTGCTCCGTATATACCATGCATCAAGCTCGTCCGAACGGTATTTCTCATATTGACCAGTTCTACTTTTCGCAGAAGCAATAATTAAGTATATTACAGGTTCTAAATCCATCAGGCAAACAAATTTATTAAAGACCATTTTGGTCTTGGACGTGAGCTACCGCAATCCTCCTTAAATTGCATTTTTCTGTTCCTCACAAACACGCACGCTTATTGGTTCGTTTCTTAAGAGTATGGTCTATAGCTCTAATTTGTTAACCCACAATTCATAACGCATCTTGTCCATTTTTTCTTCTTAATTTTCCATAATAATTAACAAGAAAGCATGCATAGTAAATCTGAAGTACTCAAGAGACGCAACAAAGGTATAGTATAGACAACCAAGCATACTGTATAAGCAAGCAGGACAATTTTGTGCTGCAACAATCAGTGCTTCAGCGAGAGAAGAACCTGATAAATTTGGTAGAGAAGATTGCTGAAGCATAAATGTAATAGGAAAAAATAAAAAAGTTATATTAATTTCCATCTTCTGCAATGATGGCTCCCAGACGACATGAATTAGAGAAGTTGGATGTTCGATCAAATTCGATCCTGTTACAGACAGGCAATACTTTTGAAAGTATGTACTCATGATTGTAGAATAATTATGATAAATCATTATCTAGTGTCACCAAATATTCATCTTTCATCTACCCTAACAAAATCTAATGCTTATATAGACAACGAGATTACAATATCTAAGTACACATTCAACTGAGAAGATAGGATTGAAAAAACAAAAATGTGCCTGGGAAAGGATATTTAGGGATCACATTTAGTAATTTCTGTCATTTATCAACTTCAACCACCGAGGAGGAACAAATGGTTCCAAGAAATTCAATGCCACTCAGGAGGGCTTGGCATTCAATGGCCAGAGTAAAGGAATGCCTTTTCGATTCTATACCTTCAGAGGTAGAGTGATAGTGATGTAACATGATATATCAAAATCAGGTTATATTTCTATCACATCAATCAATTATACTTTCTATCACAGTAGATTATACTCCCATGTCACCAAATTCGAAAGGCGGTCAAGCAAATAATATGAGACCAAAGGATATAAATGATTCATACCGTTTTTCTAATGTTTGTGCAAATGTGCCTGGTTAGTTGATAAGAAACTAGAGACTACTGGATGCACATTTAGTTAAGAAGGGGCAATTTAATTAAAACACACCTTCTGGTTTCTATATGGCTCTCCTCTCATGTTAAATTATCTAGTTTTCTCCTGTAAACAGTAAACGAAACTTGCAAGCAAGCCGTAAGCGCTATAGCAGATCTTGAGGCGAGCGTCTCAAGAAGCAAGCGTCCTGGAAACTAATTAGGCCGTGACAGAAAAATTGTTTTCGAATACTGTATAAGATATTACACAAATAGTAAAATGAGAAAAGCTCCAAAATCTCAACTCTGGTAACCTGATCAGCAAACAGTTACTGAACAGTCATTATATTATATAACAGCGTAAGTGTACATAATTCAACAAACCTTGCAAGCAACCAGTAAATGATCGACATTGGATTTCCGCCCTGGTTAAATGATCAAATTTTCACTTCTCAAACACACCTTGCAAGCAAGCAGTAAGCAGCACACCAGAGATTGAGACCAGCATCTCAAGAAGTCCTGACACTATATTTATCTTCCAAGAGCTACAATTAACAGCAATCCAAAAATGCCGGCAAACAGCCCAAATGCTACCAGCAGTTTGGCAGCTATGTTGTCTTGTCGTACATTATATGCAAGCAAGCATAAATGAATCCCGCCAAACCGAATAGCTGGGCGCCAAACAAGAGCGTTTTGTCGTTGGCCGATAAAGAGTTGCCTCCGCTATGAAGGATTTGTGGTGGAGCAAGAACTATTGTTGAGCTGATAGCGAGGAATATCTTGGCCAAACCAGCGACATTGAAATTGAAACCATCCAGCGAAATTGAAATTGAACCATCCTGGCCTGAGGGGGTCTTGGAGGTGGGGTGGAGGTGGTGGTGCTACTGGTGGTTGGGCCTGAGTTATTGGTGCTTGTGGTTGAACTTGACGTGTTGCTCTTGGTGTTGGTGATGGGGGCATTTGTGGTGGTGGTGGTGGTGTTGGCGGTAGTTGTGTTTGTGGTGTTGTTTTTGCCGGTGGTGAGGTCATCTGAACTGAAATATTAACAGTAGTGTTAGGGCTCACCCAATCATCTTGGATTGTACGCTCACATCACTGCCGTCTCCGCCCTGCGCCCAGTTTCTAAAGTAGTTGATCCAACATTATGCCCGTGCTTACCCGGATGTGCTGTTCTTGACTTCTTATAAGCCTTCTGTTCAGTCCCACCATTACCAATATGTGCCCAAAGCTTAGCCAAAAGTTTTTCCACAAATTTAACCAATTCTAACTCTTGAGGTGGCGCGCTTATTGAATTCCCAGGCCTGCTTCTTGAATAATTATTCCTTTTGACGGAACCCTTATACAGAACGCGGGGTGTTGATGAACGAAGAAGATATTACCACCTTCTCCGCGATAATAACCCCAGATGCACGATCAATCAACATCCAACTTCCTACTTCCTTTTACGGGACAGAAGTCCGCTGCAAACACCTGAAATCAAAGATCGGATCAGTAGCGCCATGATATGCCAGCCAGTGTGACCATAGATCATGTTGTCTCACACCTCTTGGATGATGCTTAGACGCCCTTCTGATTGTACGATCTTCAGCCAAAAAGCAGAAGAGACACAAGAACTGCAAAAAGTATACGACCGAACTTGAGCAGCATATCCAATAACTGCTTGAATTATCCTTCGATTTTTTGAGGATAGGGCACAGACACGACATTTGCTCCGCACACAACTTATCAAGCCTGCTTTTGTATTCTTCCTTATGACGGCCGGAGGAGTTAGTTGCTCTGAAAATATAAGCAAAGGAGGCAACTTCCGTTCCTCAGACTGTCGTCGTTTACCTCCCGAATTCTGAAGACGCAGAAGAGACATGCAGACAGTGTAAAACACAGGAAGGAAATAGAATTGCATATCAATACTTGAGGAAGTTATCTCTTTGATTATCAAAAACGTGGAGATCAGGAAGAAGACCTGGTAGCCGGTGAGCTGGTTGCCACTGATTGATCGGAAAGAGCCATGGTGTTTTGCACAGATTGAAGACTTTACTCACATAAGAAGATGAAGGAAAAGTATTGAGACAAAATATTTGTGAATTTATAAGTCATAGAGACTTTTTTTTTTTAATTAATTATTTATTTATGTGTGACTAAGGAAATTACTCAGGAAATGAGTCTGTATAAAATAATGAACGAGACAACGAATGACGTTAGCCATGACAGACGCCTTCTGAAATTCCACAGTGATTGCATGAGAAGTTCAATGTTGCAAACAATCCGTTCATTCTCATCATCTAATTATCAATAAACAAAGATTTAGGCATTTACTTTCCGAGTGAGGCAGCCATTGAAGACATTTCCAAAGGAATCTCAATTCAGAAATACGTCTTCTCTCTGCAGAACGAAATTGGATTGTGCAAAGCAGCAGCAGAAGATGGTGTCCAAAATCCATGCAAGTAGTTTTTATTTGGGTACATTTTAATTTACGATGATATTTAATTTATCCTCAAGGTTCTAAAAATATTCGGCACAGAATAATCTTCTGGTGTAATTCGGCGTAAGAACTAATTTAAATTCTAAATTTCTAATTGAAAACGGAAAAAGATTGCTTGACAAACTTCGCTGAGAATACTTATACCCATGATTCAAGTTTGTGAGCTTTTTTGAGAATACTTGCACTCATGGTCCGAATCCTACAATGAAGCAAGAATGTAAACTTTTTTTGTAAATGAAAGATGCGGCTCGTATTGCATATGAACTATATTTTCTTGTTAACAAATATTACATGTGAACTAATTTGAAAAGCAGTCATATTTGCATAAATAAGAAAAGGTAAATAAAGGTAATGACTTGTTAAAGCCGAATTCCTAGAGCTTGCTTCACAAAGAACAGTCCCTTCAATAATGAAGTGGCATGTAAGAGTACATAGCATAAGCACCGAGGAACCATAGAAGTTAGACCAAACAAATAAAATAAATATAAAAGATGAAAAGCTTTTGTTCTGTGAGTTACATAATTTGTAGCATGTTACTCCTAGCTATATAATCAAAACATTCAAGAATCTATAATGGGGATACAGGCATCCAATCTCAAAGAACACTTGTATTGAGTTCAACCAACAGATTTACAGAGTATGACCTCTCCAAAAAAGGGGGGGCGCGTCGGCGGGTGCCGGGGGGAGGACAAGAGTATGGAGAGAGATACCAGTATCTAAATAAATGGTAAAACATTTTAAAATAAAGTTCCTTAACACTCACCACCCCCTCTCCGTCTAACATTGTGGTTCTTAAAATATCGATATAGTACCAGCCACCTTTAAGTACCTTCAGATCGCCACGGTCAAAATTGTTTACAAAAAGATTGCTTTTCTCCGTAGTCGTCCATTATTAAACTCAAGATGTTCCACCAAGTTATTTTCATCAGAATTGCTACCACTTTGTATTAATTCACCTTTTTAACATCTGCATTTTCATCTCTCTTGAACCATCCATTTCCTCACCCAAATGCTTATATCACCAAGCCCATCAGCAATTTCTTCCTCAGTTTGAAACCGCTTACCTTGAATATACTCTGCATCATCACCTGTATATTTTGGATTCTCTGTGTCATCTATTTAGACATTAGGATTCCAACTGGAAAGGGAAATGATGCTCCTCTAACTTCTAACAAATCAAATATTTTGTGTTTTGAAAAATTTTACCAGTGCATCATCTCCATCTTAATCCTTTCCTGGTAACAGCAGCGCAACAATACTTAAGCCTAAAGGAAAGAAAAATGAGAGAAGATGGAAAGGATAGAAAATAATAAAGTCGCCCTTCATTATCCTGCCCAGACTCTTATCGCTCAAAGCAACATATTTAAGGAAATAGATATATTGAAAATATCATCAACAATACAAAAGATATTTCTATATTCTATTATTCAAAACTATCAAAACAAGAAGTACATAAGATATTTCTATATTCTATTATTCATCTATGTTTTAAGTTGCACTTTCAATGTACTCCCATATCAACCACCAGCATGCCGAATGAACGAAGCTTTATGTTGCTTAAGCCTAACCAAGCTGATAAAGAAATTTTACAAACAGGTTAATTCATCTATCTCTCCAAAGCTGAATTTTACACTCAACATAGATGAATCCTGCATTCATGACCCCAGTCAGGTTGAGCTTTGCTCAATAAACAAGAAGACCTCTCTATGTTATGCTCAATCAAGCTTGTTTTTCATCACAGCCTGCTTCCAATTGTTGACAAAATGATACACGCATCCATGCTTAGGCCATAACTCTGTTAGAGACGAAAAAATTGTCGCGATAGTCAGCTTTCATCCTAATGTTTCTTCAAGTTTCACTTTCAGTGAACGCCCATATCAGCTACCAGCAAGCTAAATGAACGAAGCTCCATGTTACTTGGGCCTAACCATGCAGATAAAGAAATGTTACAAACAGGTTGATTCGCCTCCCTCTCTAAAGCTGAATTTTATGTTTTATTTACAAAAATCAACCCAGCATTCATGACCCCAATCAGGTTGAGCTTTGCTTTTCTGAAAGAAGACCTCTCTAAGTTATGCTTAGCCAAGCTTGTTTTGCATCACAACTCCCTTCCAACCATTGACAGAATAATAAAAATGTCCTCACTTAGGCCATATAGATGAATATTAGGTGCCTCTCAACCCACCTATACCAAAAGTAACATATGTCCAAAAAGCATTGATTTTTCAATAACATCATTGCAACACTACTCTTATGTTGAGAAACAAACCTGCTTCTCACCTTCATTTGTTTTATTTTTTCAAAAAAAAAAAAAAACTTGAGCATATTCTCAAAAGGAAAAAGTTCCAATCCCAACAGTGATATTAAGTGGGTTACAATGCCTACCTTAGCTCCCTTCTTCAGATTGCAACCTCACAGATAACCAAAAATTGTGATGTTTCGACGATATTTTCAAAACAATCAACTAAGCATAAGGATGAGAAGGACAGATAACGATACTTCAAAACAGAGATAAATTGTGCAAGATTGTGAATGTCACGTTTGAGTACCCAATGAATAAGGTGAAGAAATAGAAACAATTAACCTAAACCACCAAAAAAAAAGTTTTGAATAGCAGAACATAATCTTCCACTGTAATTCAACAAAATAACTAATTTAGATTTTAAATTTCTAACCAAAAGAAGAAGAAGAAGAAGAAGAAGATGAAATGTTATCAAACACTGCTGAGAACACTTACTCTCTCACAATTCAAGCTTGTACAGGGGATCCGACATGCCAGGGTGGTCTGGCATATAAATGATTTATGGAACCATTCTGTATTAGGACCATCGGGCCTCGAAACCTCAGAACTTTCTTCTTTAGTTTGTCTTGCTACCCTTCTTCACTCTGGCACTTCCTAGTTAACTTTAGCTCTCTCTGCCTCAATTTGTTTTTTTTTTTTTTTTTGGCATTTTCTTAAACTGTTGTTCCTCATCTGCATAACCCCAACATAGAAACTCTTACTGCTATACAGAGCAGCACATGAAGTGCAGAAATAAACAAATAGAACAGCAAAACAAGATTGATGCTATATGTGAAGTTCGATTCTGCTTGATAGATTCACTACTCATTCTAAGATAGCTGTCAGAGAATTACAGAGAATTAAAATATGTCAACTATATGTTAAAAGACATTGGTCTCGACGAGCATACCTTCTTGTTTCTGATCAACTGAAGATGTTGAAGAAGCACATGAACTTTTCTTTCCTGATGCTCCATAACTAAAGCTCTTCCATTTTCGAGAAATGGTAGTTTCCTGATAGGAGTATCCTTGGGTTTTGATTCAAATGGAAGAGAAGCCTGTAAAATATTAGGAATCACCGATGGTTGAACTTCCTTGATTTCCTCTCAAACTATATAAACAGTTTAAGTTATTACAAATGGTCACGAGAAGTTACACCGACCAGCATTTTGGGTAGAGGAAGAAACTATGATGAAAAAGAATAATAATAATAATAATAAAATCACATGCTTCACATCACAAACTACCATGTAGAATGAATACTTGTTAACAGGAATATAGAAAGATTATGTTCTTTCCACAACTCGGCTACAGTTCGATTCCTTCCCAGGTCCTATCATGAGGCTGCAAGGCTGTGCTCAGTGGGTTATAAAAGTGAGGCATTTCAACATCAGCCCACCCATGCATGAAAACAATGTTGCTCATCAGAATTCTGTCTCAAAGGTGCACCTGGCAATCCCTTCTCTAGGTTGCCTTCCCTCCCTTTTGGGTTGGTTACCAATCTGTTCTTTAGCAGCCTGAGAAGATAATCAAATTACAAGTTACTAGGATCAGCATTCCCTTGCATAAGAAAAAATATTAGTGAGCGAACAACATCAACTACAGTCAATGATTCTGACCATACACTGAGTTAAAATTATGAAATTTAATGGAAAAAATGAATTTCCAGAAGAAATGCAGCTATTGTAGTACTTTTCTATCATGTACGGACAAGTAAATGCAATGACAAACCAAAAAGACACAATAAGAACCAGAAATATGGATATAAACTTCCTCATTCAACGCACACCTTTTTCACCTGCCCGTGGATTCCACTGACAGTGCAAGCCTCTTTACCTACATGTTGAGCTACTTCAAGATCCTAAGTAAACATATCTCGGTAAGCATTCTTTCCTTGAATATCTTGCAGGGATAACCAATCAGTTTGATTTTCTTCTTTATCTTTACTTCATGGTTGAACTCCAATACAACCTGCAGTTGCTGTAATCCTAAATGCAGCCTGACGAACAAAATGAAAGATGTTTGGTTGATTTATTAAAGAATGTAAAATTAACAACCCTCCCAGGCTCCCACCACCCTTAAAAAAAAAGGAGGGGATAAAAAGGATGGACAAAGAAGAAGAAAATGTGTGAGGTGAAATATATTCTTAACAAGAAAACTACAGAAATTCGCATTTCCAGATCAAGAAATTTTTTTCAACAAGTTAATAGCGGCAGGAAGAGAATCTAACCTGATTGTTGGATAAATTCTGAACAGCAACCACCCAAATCTGAGGAGGTGGAGAAAGTGGCAAGGCAATGCATGTGTTGTGGAGTGTACTTCAGCATGCAGTACCACACTTACAGTCCTCTCATGGCATAAACAGGCATAGTTTGGAACCGCCTCTATCCAATAGAAACAATAGTGGCATCTCTAGTCTTGAGAATGTTGTGCCATCTGCATCACTTCAACCTAAACTAGAAGAAGCAATGAAATTGAAACATCTTATGATGTAGAGATATTGTTAAACTAGATAATAACATTAGCTATCAAAATTATAATGACACAGTAAATCTGGTTATTCTACCAAAGTTAATCCAATAAGTTTAGCTGTGAACTTGTAAGCCATCATTTTTAATATAATAAAAGGATAAAATCTTATTAACAAGAGAAGAACAATGAAAAGTTCTGTAGTGCCGTACTAGTCCACTCATTACATCAAACTGAAATAAAAAACAAAACACCAAGACCATACAAATGAAACTATAACAACTCCAAATCTCTAAGAATGAAGAACGAAGATATATTCTGAAATTGTATAGTGAAAGAAACCCACAAAGGTGCCAAAAACAAACTTTGACCCATCATCCGGATATGGTTTCAGGCATCGCAGAAACTAAAATAAATAACAAGAAAAAAGCATTATTTAATAATTCAAAAGCCAGTTTTCTTTTCCAGGATGTTTGAGTCTGTTGTTTGACTTTAGCAGTTAGTAATTACCAATACCTAAATATATTTAATCAAATAAGCATCCACAAAATTTTGAGCAGTAATTTAGAAAAGACAAAATGACAGGACAAGCCAAATGAAGAGAAAGCGGGGGCTAAAAAAAAAAAATACCTGACCATCTCAAAAGGAAGACCATGTATCCCCAATCTTAGATACGTCCCCATTTGAAAGCACTCTATCTCTAATTGAGTGACTTCGTCAAGATCATTGAGCTCAGCCA
Organism: Luvunga scandens; assembly: GCA_030449905.1. Classification (NCBI taxonomy): domain Eukaryota; kingdom Viridiplantae; phylum Streptophyta; class Magnoliopsida; order Sapindales; family Rutaceae; genus Luvunga; species Luvunga scandens. Next base: position 55,595 of record JASUUG010000931.1, on the reverse strand, counting down.
TATTCATTTTTTGGCCAGGCCTCTGTAATGCAGACTCAGCATCAGGCATAGATGTCAAAAGATTAGTCAGTGGAAATCGTGACTTGTTGAGAGGAAATACCAAATGATGGTGCTTGGGAACAGAGAGAGTTGTAGCTAGATCAAATACTGAATCTGAGTACGTAGCTTTAGCTCAGGGAGCTTCTGAGTTGACATGCTCATCCAATGTGCCATGAAAGCAAACTATATTGTAATTGATTTATAAATTGAGTGAGAAAGTAGCAAATAAAGAGACTGACATTGGGTATTTTCCAAGCCAAAAGAAGTGGGGCTGTTGGTGATACTTCCACTAAACCATTGACAGGAGGGAGGTCCAACCATCTTGAAAGCAGGCTCAATGTTGGCAACAGACAATATTGCTTGATGTGTAATTTTAGATAAAAGACACGGAATACGACATGAAGGATGCTGGTAACACCCTATATTTGCAGACCAATGCAAAAGTTCAGTTATGCCGATGACAGAATCAGCGTTTTGTAGTAGATTAATCAAACTCTACAAGGGTTCTCAAAGCCTTGTTGTAATATGATTTACCTTTTAGTTAGTATAGATTAGATAATGCTTCTTGTACATATAAGAAATTGTATTGATAATATGTATGTAATTAGATACACAAGCATTTAGTAATAGTTAGAGCCTTACACCAGTTGTCTTTGGATCAGTAGCAGAGCATTGCTGTGCTTGGTTTGCTCTTTGAGCATTTTTGAACAAAGCAAATGACACAACCGTAATTTTTATTCAAGATACAATCATAATCTTACATAAAATTTTTTTAGCAAAAGGTAAAACAGAAATGGGATTATGGAAGCATGCAAATAGCACGAGTAATGAAGTCATCACCAGGGATGAGGAAGGAAAGACATCCACTCAGACAGATCGTGTAAATGCAAAAGGTATGGCGGAAATAGGCAACAAGCAAAGAGCACCAATAAGCCATAGCATGAGATTTCCAGGAAATAGCGTCCCCAAGATTGACAAGAATCCACAAAAGGTGGCAGCACATCCCATTGCAGTCATCAGTCGCGAAGCTCTGCGACTACGCTGGACAAAACAAGCTCCGAAGCACAAAAGAAATCCGGCAAAACCTAAAAGCTTGGCGACAAATAAGAGAGTTTTGGCAGCTTCTGACAAAGAGTTGCCAGCGTTATACCGAATTAGTGGCGCCGCCACACAGACTTCAGCACCGAGAAAGACGCATATCATGGCCAAACTAGGGAAACAGAGCTGTCCTTCAGCCTGAGAGGATGCCACCCCATACAGTGGTGATCTATTTGGCGGTGGCTGTTTGTCACCGTGTCCATCTTCAGATGATGCATTGCTGGATGAACGTGAGGCCAGCGGGGCTGAGTGAGGACGAAGAACAGAGTAGTCATGGCTCTGGTGAACACGTGGGAGTGTATGTTTATCACCACCATTGTCTCCCCAATGCGGCTGACTTCTAAAAGCAGTTGTTCCAAACATGTTGTATGGCTTCTGATCAGGCCTACCATTAACATGTGCAAACGATTTATCCACTTGACACAGCGTATCAAGCCACTTTCTATAATTCTTCCATTTGACGTCCAGATGTTTATCCAACTCTAACTCCAGAAGTTCAGTATTAACATGAACCGGAAGGGTAGTTTCACATGTAGACAGACTCTCCCAATCAGACCAACGCCTTGAAACAAGGAGTGCTCTTAATGACAAATAAGATATTAACGATTCCACTAGGCTAGTTGGACGCTCAATCAACTCCTTGGACGCATCAGCTTGGTCTTGTAAGTGGGAAATGGGATTAATAGATGCCCTTCCGATTTTTTCATCTTGAGCATGATAGGAATCAGAGACCGTCTTCCTGTCCATCCTCGACAGCACAAGGAAATTTTCAAATGAAGATTCCTTAAAATTAGCTTCATGTGAAGACCTATTTCTTGAATTCTTCAAATTGACGAGATCCTTATGCAATTTCTCTGCAATAGTTGAACAAGCAATTAACTTCTCCCTCCACCGTGATAGAAATCCTCTACCATCAGCTTTGCGTTGGACCTCGGAAATAGATGCCTTTCTGATTTCATCTTCTTCAGTATAATGGGGATTTTCATCATCTTCAGCATAATCGATCGTCACTCTGATTATTCTTGTCGTCTTCGGCGAAGAATTACAATAAAGCCAAGTTCGTGCTATATCTTCAGGCGCGGGTGCCAATTGATCGGAAAGAGCCATATGGTTTGTTTGGTAAAATCTTTCAGGGCATTCGAAGAAGGAAGACGAAGGAAAAGCTGTTGAAAGAAAATATTTGTCAATTTAAGGAATCGATTGTGATTTTATTATTATTTTATTATTTTTTTGAATTATTTATTGTCGTGCGAAGGGAGAAATTACTTGGAAATCGCTTGTTGTATCAAATGACGAATAACACATCAAATGAGGTAAGACATGACGCACGCTCACTTGAAAATTTATAGCAAACTGTGTAGAAATTTAAGGTTGGCCAAAACTCGGGTCAACACAAGTTTCGGCCGGCTCAGCTTAGGCTCGCGTGAGAAGGTCATGGATATGAGATAAAAAATACAACGGCCCAATTTGAAATTGCGAAAGTTAATAAAATAAATTATTTGTATTGTATAGATAAAATAAGTTATTAATTAAAAAAATTAGTATTTAATAAATTATATTATTGTAGTTCATGTAAATTTAAAAAATAAAGTATATATATTTAGTAAATTTTATTACGAAAATATTATTTTATTATTTAATAATTAAAATAGATATAAGTGTTAATTATTTTTTATTTTTAAAGTATGTTTAATAAATTATTTAAATATATTTTTTCTTAAATGTGTAAAATTATATTAAAAAAATCAATTAAAAAAATTTTCTAAAGAACTTTATAATCTATTATATAAAATATGATAAAAATAAAGGTATAATTTGTATATTAGGATTTATGGATAAGTAAGAAATAATTATCTTTTTATTAAAATTTAGGGTTATAATAAGAATTTTAAAAAGATGTGGTAGCTTATTGAATAAGTTGCTTATGAAAAGTAATCTCTTACCTACTTTTAAAAATGGCTAACAAAATAAAGAAAATTATGAAATAAGTTACTTTTACAAAATTTATCAAACACTATTTTTATTAAAAATTATAAAATAAGTAGTTTATTAAATTTTAACCGCAATTCTAAATTGGCCTAAAATCCACATATATTAGATTTGATTAAGTGTCAATGAAAAAGATTCGAGCTTGGCCGGAGGTTTATAATATATAAATTAAAAAAAATCAAGTAAAAAAAAACTCAAAATCAAAATAGTTGATCCCTAAATTAAACAAATGAAGCAAAAGCCCAAAAGCATTGCAACAGCCAACAACCACACCTTCGCTGCCTCCGACCTACCCAATGATTGCAACCATCATCATCCACCCATCAATGGCTCCCCAGTAGCACATTACATCATCACCTCAACAAGATCGTTGAGACTCTCTCATATACCATGTTTTCTTAATTTGTTTATTGATATTATTAGCAATTACTAATTTCATATTTTCTGCCACTGTGCCTTCTCATATAAATTTAAAGTTTGAAGTCAATTGATTGTATCTCCCTTTAATATATTTAATTAATCACAAATAACATCCAATTAGAACATCATATTCTCTACCATTGACTTTGAGGATTGTAACATCCATTGTAGCAATTCCAACAATTACTATAGAGATGTTGAGATTCCAATTTTACACAAAGAGTTGAAGATCTTGTCTAGGGTTTTTAAATCTTCCTTATTGTACTAATCAACGCAAGAGGCTTATACATGCAATTTTTTTTATGTATCCTTTACATTTATCAATGGTGCCCTTGTTGATGCCATTGTTGCTAATTTGACGTCGAGTGCCGCTGTCAACTTTATTGTGGCTGTGAGAATAGCTGTTGAAATTAAGGTGTTGGATCCTTAATTCAATATTGGGCCTATATGTGAATAATTATGAGTTACGGAATGTCATATAAAGTTAAACTCAATTAAAAGTGATCTATTAAGGTTTTTAGTAATTTGGGCTTTAATATATCTAAAAAAATGTGAGCCCTTAATGTATAGAAACTTAAAGGTAATTTCTATTCCTATAATGAGTTTAAATAGAAATATCTAATGATAACATGAAAAATTATCTATATAAATAGTTATGGTCTCTAAATCACACATAATATTCTATTCTCTTCTGGCATCCCATTATCAGAGAGAATGTATTAAGAAAATTAAAGGATTTTATACGATAATGTATTGATCTAGAATGCCAACCATACCATATGACTCTAAAGAGTAATTCAACATTATAGATTCATGTATGTTTCTATATATTTAATTATTGATTCTTGGCAATACAACTGTAGCCTTAATTATAATATATATAGGAATATATTATAGATTATAAATGTAAATAAGTTACATATCTCCAACTCCAATTATTGTTGTTCAAGTTAATTAATTTTAAAGAATACTTAGAATCTTTGTATATTTAATTATTGATTCCTGGTAATATAATTGTAACCTTAATTATAATATATATAGGAATATATTATAGATTATAAATTTAAATAAGTTACATATCTTCACCTCCAGTTATTGTTGTTCAAGTTAATTTTAAAAAATATTTAGAATCTTCTAACTTATTTCTCTATATAGCCGTTAGTTGATGGGTAATTTATAGGCAAAGTTGTTATTGGCTAGATTAGGGACCCTTAGTATATATAATAGACACATTCACTTGAGTAAATTACCCTTATCTTAATTTTTAGAAACATGGAATAAATAATAATTATTTTCATCATTATTTAATCATAAATATAAATAGTATTAATTCATCTCAAGTCATGAATATGAGTCACATTAAATACATGCATGTAGCACATGTTTTGATATTAGTGCATGTATTAATTTAATTATAATGCTTGTAACATATTCATGAATCATACTACGAATATGCACGCAACATTTAAGAATATGCATGTAACATTCTACCACCTAACTCACATTATTAAGAATATGCATGTAGCCTTTAAGAATATGCAAGCAACATGAGCCAGGTAATTTTATCATTATGAGATTAATTAAATCTTATTATTATGTCATGTAATTTTATCATTATGAGATAAATTAAATCTTATTATTATGGCCATAATAACCACTCAAACTAAATGACAATAGTACTTCATTTATTCAAATAGAAATTTCAATGAACATGAATCATGGTGGTTATGTTTATTTTAATAAACATTTCCTTCTATGTATCACAAGTATAAGATTTTTCTTAGAACTTTATATAAGCCATTCAGGGCCCAATCAAAAAAATCTCAATAAATATGACAAACTTTATGTGCACAAACTTAATTCTATTTAAAAATCGTAAAAGGTCGTATATACATAATTAGAAATGAATGTAGCAAACAAACATTAATTACTTCAAAAATCCCTATATGATCAACATGACTATTATAGAATTTGGTTGGCAATCCTTTAGTCATGGGGTCTGCAAGCATAAGTTCAATATTTATATACTCATTAGTTACTTTACTGCTTCTTATATGATCCTTAACAACTAAAAACTTTATATCAATATATTTACTATGGCTCACACTCTTATTATTCTTTGAAAATAATATTTTAGTGGAATTATCACAATAGATTTTCAATGACGTTTTTATAGAATCAATAATAGATTTTCTCAACCATAATGCTTGCATTCATAGCATCTAATAAATTTTTCTTTCATGGTAGATGAAGCCATTATGTTTACTTACCACTCTTCCAAGATATAACCCTTCCAGTAAGAACAAAAATTAATAACTCTATCAAATGAGAGTTATCATGACACTTTTAAACTTAAATTAAGATTATTTAGAGAGTAAATAATATATTTTGATTGTATTTTAGTTAAATTTTGCATGAATATCCACTCTAGTTTATTTTGAATAAATTATGTGTTTTAGAATAATTGTGTGCTTAGATCATATCTTCAATTGTAGGTAATCAGAAACTTAATTTTCAAGGAATGAATGCTGTTGTGATAGGATTGCAAAGATAAAGAATGAACTTAGCTACTGGGCTATAGAGGAATTGAAACAGGTCTGGAATAATGTTGATGTTGTAGTCGTTGTTATAGCAACCGTTGCTGTAACAATCCTAAAGCATTGGCAGAGAAGATTTCGTATGAGATACTTGAAAGATTGCAATCTGGAGTTTTCAAATCTGAAAAATATGTGCCCTAAACTTTCGATTACCCTAATTTTCAACTATAAAAGAAGCACGCACGTAAGGAAAAAAGAGGGTCGTCAATCCAAAGAGAAAAACCGCAAAGAAACAACAGAAAAAGAGAATTCAAGATCAAGATTTAGGACTGCATCAAAGGAATACTGCAAGATCAATTAGAAAATCAATCCTTCTTATTGTTTTCTTGTTCTCTTGTTTAATCTTTTAACATGGGGATGTATTTGATAGCTGAATGTCTTTTATGGAGTTTTCTTTCGCAAGTTATGAACTAAAATTATTTGTGGTTGAATCATAAATAATCTTGATGGTTAATTGACTGATTTTATGTGTTACTGCATGTTTGCCATAGCACTTTGTTTTTATAATACTTATTTTAATTTATTATTTCGGTTGACCACTCATTTAGTGATATTACTAAGAGAGGGCTTAAAAAAGACTTGACTTAGTGGAACATATCAGAGTAATACTTAGTTTTAGATTGAGTTTCCTGAGTTGAGTTTAACTTGATTCCAAAAAAACCATGCTTAATCTAAAATTAATGATGAACTAGACATAGGAATTCACCTTGTAGGGTAATTAGAACCTCAGCGTGTAATGTTATATCTTATGTTAGCATAACAATTGGTCACTATTAAGTTGCATCAAGATATAAGATATCCAACAAGTGACAGTTGATGATACTTATAGATTCTGGCTAGTGTTGTAGCAGATGTTGTAGCAATCGAACCTAAAATGTGAAGAAGTAGTCAAAACCATTAAAGGAGTTTGCTCACTCAACCATTCCATTCTCATTGTTTCAACTTTGAATGTGTCATGAGATTTTTCTTTCCTGCATTTTTATTTATTGCATTCATAGTTTAAGCAATTTATTAGTTTATTTATTATTTTTTTTTCAATTAAAGCAAATCTGCACTGCTATGATTGCTATAGCAAATCTAATAATTTCAATCTCTGTGGAAATGATCTTGAATACATAAAAGACAATCCTAATGTCTTTTTAATCCTTACCATTATATTATTTGTTGTGTACATTTACACATTGACACCCATAGCGCGAGAATCATTGAACAAAAAAATATCTTCAAGTGGACTTTCTTGTACCCGTATATCCAGCAAAATCTGAATCCGAATATACAATTACATCAAAGATTATCAGAATGCCTATATGTGAGTTTGTAGTTCTTAGTTCCTTGTAGATATTGCATCACTTTTTTAGCAGCTTTCCAGTGTTATAATGTTTGATTACTTTGATATCTACCGAGTATGCTTACTACACAGGCAAGATCAAGCCTAGTACACACTGTGCATACATTCGATTGCTAACAATAGAAGCATAATGAGTATTCTTTATTTGTTATTTTCTAAATTATTTTGTGGACATTATTTTTGACTGAATTTGTCGCCTTTAAAAATACGTGTAATAGTAGTATCATAATCTTTCATTTTAATTTTTTCCAAAACTTTTTTAATATATTTCTTTTGAAACAATCCCAATGTCCTTTTAATCCTGACTTCATAGATTTCTATATCAAGGACATATAAGGCTTCATTTATATCTTTCGTGTCAAAGTTTTGGCCAAGAAAATTTTTAGTCTTATGTAGCAAACCCAAGTCATTTCAAGCAAGCAAAATGTTATCTACACATAAGACTAAAAAGATAAATTTGCTCTCACTAACCTTTACATTTATCAACAATATTTTCTGTGAAACTGTATTAAGGAACAACATTGTAAAGCTTTAAGTACCATTTTTGAAAAGCTTGTTTTAGTTCATATATCGATTTATATAATTTGCAAATCAAATGACTATTATTATTAATACAAAAACCTTCAGCCTGCTTCATGTATACTTCTTCTTCAAGATCCCCATTTAAGAAAATGGTTTTCACATCTATTTAATATAACTCTAAATCAAAATAAGTTGTCAATGTCATGAAAATTTTAAATGAATCCTTTTTTGAAACTGAAGAAAATGTTTTTTTTTATAATCTATGCTTTTTTTTAGTGAATTCCTTAGCCACAAGTTTAGCTTTATATTTTGTTGTATTATTCTTTTGATTTTGTAAATCCATTTTCAACGTATAGCTGAATGGCTAGAAGGTCACTGAACGAGATCCCAGACTTTATTTCTAGTCATAGATTCCATTTCTTCCATCATTGCATCATGTCATAGTTTAGAATTCTCTTCATTCATGCCTTATGAAAGGGAAGTAGGTTATTAATTGAGTTTATTATTAAACTCAATTAGTTGAAGGTATACTTCATAGTCACTAGAAATTACAAAAAGAAAATTTCTTCGTAAAGACTTTCTTAATCCTATTGTTTCACTTTTACTTTGTGAATTTTAAGTAATAGAATCTTCATGAAGTGGTTGACATTCAATTAATTGTTCTTTAGTTATTTCCATAGGAAATATATGAACACATTTTTTAATTTGATGAAATTCAATAATTCAAGGAAATTCATTTTTACTTATTTCAAGGTCTTCAAGAAATTTTGCATTTCTAGCTTCAACAGTCCTTATAGTGTGTGAAGGACAATAAAACCTATAGCCGTTAAAGTTTACTGGATAGCCTATAAAATAACCATTAACTGTTCTTGGGTCCAACTTCTTTAATAGAATAGCCCCAAATGTGTACACGTCTTAAACTAGGTTTCCATCCGTTCCAAATTTCAAAAAGTGTTTTAAGAACACACTTGGATGGAACTTTGTTTAAAATATACATAACAGTTTTAAGGCTTCACTCTAGAATTTCAAGGGAAGACTTGCATTTTTTATCGTACTTTTTATTATGTCTATAAGTGTTCTATTTCTCCTTTCTACAAAATTATTCTGCTGTGGTGTGCCAGGCATTATATATTATGCAATAATGCCTTCTCCTTTGAGAAATTTTACAAATGGACCAAGCATTTGTCCTTTTTTTGTGTACTTCCATAATATTTTTCACCCCTATTAGATTTTGCAATTTTGATTTTTCTTTTTTTTCTCTCTCTACTTCTGCTTTATTAATCTTAAAAGCATTAAATGCACGTATTTTGATTTCCATAATATTTTTTTTATGATTTAGAAAATAGAGATACACGCATCTTGAATGGTTATCTATAAATGAAATAAAATATCTCTAACCATTTAGACAAGAGGTGAAAAAGGTCCATAAATATCAGTATGTATAATCTCAAGAATATGAATATTCCTCTTAACATTTCAATAGTATTATTAGCATGCTTTCTCTTACTGTAGTTTATACAAGTATTAAAATCAATAAAATCAAGGGTTTGTAAGACTCTATCATTTACTAATATTTTAATTCTCTCTATAGAGATATATCTTAATCTTATATGCCAAAGTTTAAAGGCATTCTCATTAGTAATACAATGCTTAGTGCCAACATTTTCATCATGCAAAGTAAAAAGATTAAACTCAAATGTGCCACTATTAAAAACAAGCAATAGATGATGAAAAATAACTGTCATAAATGGGGTGCATGATAGACAATTTACCCATCATCTATGTCACATTCATTAATTTATGATAGAATTTTTTTCGTCATAAATTTATGATAGTTTTTAATAGTCATATATACATCGCACTGTATTTTTATGGGAAATTCAAAATTATTAGAATATTTTTTTATTTTCGAAATTTTTTTGGTGGGAATTTTTTGTTATTATTTAAAATTATTGTTATTAGAATGGAATTAATTTTAATAATATTATTATTATTATTTAAATTTGTATTATTTATTTTGTAAGTTATAAAATTTTGCAAATTTATTTAAAAATTAAATTTTTAAATAAAAATTAATATATCAAATAAAATCCAAAGTACAACTAAACATCTAACAAATAAAAAGTTACAACCACCATAATAATCAAATATCTAATAAATCAAGAGTTACATTCACCAATATCACAATAACTTGAAAATATATCAATTATAAATTATCCATTTATAATAAAAAAACTATTCCAAAGTGTAAGTATTGTATGTTCAAATTCCAACCCATAGCAAGCAAAATACCATCAGATCATGCATTTAGTAGCTAATTTTCCAATAAAACTGCACCTCAATTCCAATAAACAATAGCATTTGAATCTATGCAAAACTATCTTGCAGCTAATTTTCCTGCAAAATTGAACTTTAATTCTAACACCAACATTATCATATGCAGCTTGACTTCTAATCCTAAACAAAATAAGAAACTCGGATATATAAGAAAGCAAGTTATATTAACCTAACAATATGCTACCATTTAAGAAAGTGACTTAAATAATAAAAAAATCTACCTTGTTTACCTTCAAAGCATTGAATTTATAAGACTATACATAAATTGTATAGGAAACATGCTTGATTAAGAAATTGTAGACTTGTAAGCAAAAGATTTCTCCAATGCCATAGCCTAAGAGTTTTTTTTGCAAAAGACACAAAATATCACCAAATCAACTATGGAAAATAAACAGAAATATCGGCACTATCTAGATTCGAATGATTAGTAGAATTGTGAATAAGTTCTAAGATTTACTGAGTACTCAAATCTTTGATTTTTCTTTTGGAAAATAATAATGAACGTACTCTATCATGAATAGGTGCCCTGAAGGCAACTAAAAGGGCAATTTTGTCAATTTATGTTTCATTATCGCGCAAGTTTTTGAAAGGCAAATATTATTAGTGAAATTAAGCTCAAGACAATCATGGACAATAGTATAATCGAAGACGAACTATCATGGACAACACATAATCGAAGACGGATTATAAAGCGTACTAGCTCATGTCATTTACTTTACTATAATTTAATATATGCATGATCTAGCATCTTAAAGCTTAATCTTAAAACTCAAGATTTTCTTCATAATCTCTAAACAAATCATTATTTTTCATAAAATAAGGTATTATATTTATAAGGCAAATAATTCTATCAATTTAGGTGTTTTTCAAAATTAAAGACTAAGGAGTTGTTTTTTCTTTTTTGTCTGAAATCTAATTAGACCTGAATTAGTCTAAATTCTAAGTAGAATTGAATATCTAAATCTAAATGATATGTTTGTTTTTTTATTTGAATCGCTAAAAATAAATATCAAGTTATTTTTTTAACTTAAAAAATCTTAAAACTAATATTTTTATATTTATACCCTTACAAATTATAAATGTTAAATAAATAATAATCATTTCAAAGAATATAAATAAAATAATATATTATGATAATATAAATTATATTAAATTGAATACAATTCTTTAATATTCTATATTATATATGTTAATCAATTTTATTATAGTCTATGGTGTTTTTATATGAAAAGTATTCATAAAAAATTATGAAGATAAATAATGCTAATTTAAAGATAATAAAAAGATAAAAATAATAATAGTTTACCACTATATATTATCATAAGTTATACAAAGATGAGTAATAATGCTAATTATTAAATTTTATTTAGGTAAGGATAAAATTTAATTAATTAAATAGGGATATTTTAGATAATATCTTTTATTGATATCATTTAGACTTTTAGATTAAACAAAAAGCTAAAAAAATTTCGTTAATAGTTTAATGACTTAATAGATGAAAATTTTTATTAAGTTAAAAAAATAAATAGACTTAATGACTTAACTAATTAAAATTAAGTCAATTAAGTCATTAAGTAAAAAAAAAAAAAACAAATGCCCACTAAAATGAAAATGTTTAAGTTTTGAAATCAATAAGTAGTGAAAATGTTTAATTTTGAAATCAATAGGTATTGTTTTTTAATTTTGAAATGGGACTTATTTGAAAGTATTGTAAATTGATCTAGGCATTCAAAAAGATTTTTGGGGTCAAATTTTGAATTCAGAAATAGTAAAGTCAAAACCAAAAAGATAGCGGCTAACTGCTTTCTTTCGAGAGAGTTAATGGTTAGCTGGCTACTTGTAGCTGCTAACCGCTTGTGCCAAAATTTTTCAAATTCTCTCTAACAATAACCCAAGTAGCTAACTGCCTCAGGAAAGCGACTAACCAACTATTTATCAAAAAGTCTATAACAGCTAGTTTTAAAGTTTAAAGTATATAAACTTAAACTAAAATCAAATTCTAAAGTTTTTCAATTGCTATCAAGCTAAAATCAATTTATACAACCTACCTTGAGCTTTTATTTTACTAATCTTCATACATTAAGTTAGCATTGAGCTATCATTTTGTATATTCACTCTAAAAGAGTGTATTTACTATAATTTTCAAATTTACTATTAAATTTGCGTAAGCGTAAGTGTGAGAAACACTTGAGGAAATGTGTGTGTGAGTGAAACATCACTAGTAAAGGTTTATTAACATCTTAGAAGTTAATTGTAAGATCTTGAAGCTTTGGGAGGCTTGAATAGTAAAATTCTCAAGCGTGGTTTGCTTGGAGGTGTGGACATAGGTATGTTTGTCGAACCACGTAAAAGTCCGCGTGTTTGTTTTCTTCACCCTTACTCCTTTTAAATTTATGCTTTGTTAAATTTATTATTATTTATATTCCTTGAAACAGTAATTTAAATTGTACTGTATTTTTAGTATAATTTTTTTATAATCCAATTCACCCCCTCTTAGGTTGCATAACTAGAATTTCAAAAGTGGGTACATAAAATGTGTTTTCAAGGTCTAAATAAAAACCATATTTTAAAATGAATCTAAAAGTTCTTGTAGCCTCAGCACTTAATTGCATCTTGTTTCCCTTGCTCATTTACTTTCGGAATCAACCCACCATGTATTATTAGACATATCAATAAAATAAGATTCACGACATGCATAAGAGATAGGTTTACCTTTTTTTTTCTAGTCACTTTTTATATTTTTGGCAATTCTTCTTCATGTGTCCCCTTTCTCTTATAGAAGAAGCACTAATCTCTCTTACTAGATTTCTTTATTGGCCCTTGCTTCTCTTTATCCTTGGGAACACTTTGCCCTTTTGATTATTTCCTTTTACATGGATAGTTAAATGGGCACTTTCTAGCTTCTCATGCTTCAAATTCTCTTCTTCTTGAACACATATGGTCAAAAGTTCATTAAAAGATTATTTTTCTTTATGTTTGTTATATGATATTTTAAATGGAACATATTCATTAAGAAAAGAATTAAGTATGAAATGAACCAAAAATGACTAAAACATATCTATCTCAAGTGACTTAAGTTCAACAATAATATCCCTCATTTCCATTATGTGCTCTTGCACACGTTTAGTATTATCAAGCTTCATGCTTGAAAGTTTATGCATTAGAGTGCTTGTCAATGCATTATTAGGACTGAGAAATTGTTCTTCAACCGTTTGTATAAAATCCTTAGATTTAGCGAATTATGGGATAGAACCTCTAATTCTTTTGTTAACATGAGATTGCATGAATATCAAACTTAAACCATTAGATGAGTCCCACTTTTCATATGCATCTTTCTCGCTTTGAGTATTTGATTTCATGGGGATAGGTGGTTCATCCTCACAAAGCACTAAGTCAATATTTATGCGAACTAAATTTAAGAGAACTCTCTCTTTCTCGTAAGAAAACTTATCACGACACAACATTGGAACCTAAGTAAAATCACTTAAATAATTAGGAACTACTATATAGGAGAACAAAAAATACATTAATGCTATGAAAATTTTAATCCTGATATTGAATTTATCAATGTAAAAATTCAGTTGTAAATTCAAACATTTCTATGAGCAAAGGTTGCATAACGTATTGAATTTACATTAATCTTTAATTAACAAGAATAGCAAATGTAAACACCAAAATAAAAATTCTATACCTATGGGTATAGGAAATTTTAATTTTGATGCTCAAATTACCATCTTATTCCAATTAAATCTGTATAATAATTATTTCCCTTTGGGGCCAAATAATTATAAATTAATTGTAATATGTTCAATGCCTTTCATGTCATTAAACTAAAATCCTTTATAACATATGAACATATGCTATACAAATATCATCATATATTTCAAAGGTTATGGCTTCTTTCAAATATGTGATGATATTTCAATAAAGGCATTAGTAGAACATGATATAAAAATTCAATAAATTTATGATGACCATATAATTATTTTTTGGTAGATCTATCGTATTTTAAGTATTAGGCTAAATAACACAAAATGTATCGCAATCATGGATACAATGATTTCCACAATAATATATATTCATTATTAACACTTATTCACATATTAATGAATTTGAGCATTAAAATCTTCACCATGTGACATGACTTAGTAGTCTAGGGATGGCAAAATTATCCGCCAACCCGCCAACCCGCCAACCCGCTCAAATCCTCCCGTAAAAACCCATCTATTGCTGGTAATTTTATAGGTTGTGGGCGGGTTTAGTATTTCAAACTTAAATCCATTATGGGTTGCTGGTGAGTCTGGTATTGAGAAAAAATCCGTTGGGCACCAACACGGGTATCCACCAACCCACATTCTTTATTTTAATTATTTATATTTATATTTTAATCATAAATATATCTAAATTAAAGTTTTTAATTCCTAATCTTAACTTATCTCACTGTATAATATATACAAAAAGTTTTTAATAAGTAGAAATTTTATAATTTTTATTACAAATATTTTATTTTACTTCAATTGATTTTGTTTGTTTTGCCTTAACAATAATTGTATAAAACTTACTTGTTAATATTATTAATAATACTTGCATATTGATTAAAAGATGAAGCATGGCATTAATATTTGTGATGATGATTTGCCTACAATAGAAATACTTTGTGTTAGACTAATATATTTTGTGTTTTTTTTAATGTTGAAATTTTAATTTCTTATTTACATTGATAAAATTTAGAATTGAGTATCGTTTGTGGATTTTTTAGCCTATTATTATATATTTATATTTTAAATCATATAATATAAGTTTTTATATACTATTAAAATTATTTTTTATATTCGTGATTTTAAATGAAAAAACCTAAAAAAAATTCACGGTGAATTATGAGTAGATTTAGTAATTATTAAATCTTTACGGATGTGAGTTTAATAATGATAAACTGGGTGGTGACCATTTCCATATATATTTAATACATGTACTCATCATAGCATGTAAAGTCACGACCATAAAAGATTAAAACTATAAATCGAATGCAAACAATATTATCTAATTAAACAAAACCAAGTGCATCCGCTAGTCGGGCCATTGTTAACTTTCCGCATATTGAAGACTTTTGAGGAAGAATACGCGAGAGGAAGGAGTAGCACCCCTTCAAATTGGATCATGAGGAGAAGAAAAAGACGACGAATATGACGTCCAAAACGCATGAAAATAACCAAGAATCACATGTACGTGCTGGCTTTCTCATTTTTGCAGCACACCCAACTCTGTTTCATGCCCTCGTGCTCGCCGTCGTGCTCTCCTTCGCCGCAGCGTCTAGCGGCTTGTTCATCCGAAACAATTCCCCGGATGCACCCATGTGGAGATGCTATTTCTTAATTTCAAGTGTTTCCCTGGCATCAGCTTTATCATCAATACTTGCCTTTGCCTTCTTTCTTGAGATTTTGAGCCTGCTGCTGCCATCTCCAGGTTTCGGGTTGTGGCAGCTGAATCTGTCCCCGTACTATTTCAGGTATTCAAGAAAATGTGTCTCACTTCCGATTTACAATAAACAAAAATTCATCTTGAAAAAGAATCAAATAATCCAAAGTGCAAGCGATAATCCGAATTGTGGGGATGGAGATGAGCATGGTTAGTCCTGATTTTTAAATTGAAGAAAGGGCTATTTCTAGTTTTCTCCCCAAGGTTTGGGATTAGTTCCATTTTAATAGAAAATATCTAAGGATGACAATTTAATCTGAGTCCAGTATTCGGATGCCATTTTACAAACCTGCACATCTCCGAGTTTGAGTTTAGGTGAACCTATATATCTAGAACTCAGACCCAAATTTGATTAATTTTAGTACTATTTTTTTAAAATTATTTTTAATATAAATTGAAAAATTAAAGAAAAACTCAGTCCAAGTGGTGCCCTAGTTTATTCATACTTTCACAGCCGAACCAAATTGATGGCGCGAGGCGTAGCAGAAGCAAAATTGATAGGATAGAAAACAATAGTTATCATTGTAGTGTTGGACAAAACCAACGTGATTAGTTTACGATCTAATCACGCTTCGATTAGAACATTTCCTACAAGAGATATTAGATCTTGTTCTAACCAAATGACTCAATGAGATTTTTAATAACGCATAATGTGAGATTATGATGTTTTAATCCAAACGATTCTACAAGAGAGATTTTGATAAATAATTCTAGAGGGAATTATAAAAGAGAGTTTTTTTCATTGAATAATTGAATCTGAAGTTCTGAAAATAATTACAAGATCTTTCTATTTATAATAGATGAAGTTCATTTTCTTAAGTTAACTTAAAAATAGGAAAGTAAATCACAATTATAATGGAAATAAAAAATACTTTCCTAAGTTAATTAATCTCATACCTTAAATGACTTTAATGAAAATAAAAAATCTTAAAATAATAAAAACTATAATTGACTCTAATTAAAATAAAAAGTCTTAATTCTAAAATAATAAAATTCTAAAATTTTAAAATTCTTAAAATAACGTCCTACGTTACGAACATTTCCTCTCAGTCTCTCTTTAGCTTTTCTCTTCGTCATATCAAATCATCATCGTCATTACTTCGCTGCCTTTGCGGTTTGGTTTCCTCGTCTTCTCTATCGCAACCAGTAACAAGCTGTAATATAGGTTGAACACCGCCTTCACAAATTGCTATTGCAACTATGTTCATCATCAAGCATTGTCACAACCAGTAACTAGCTCTGATACA
Organism: Luvunga scandens; assembly: GCA_030449905.1. Taxonomy (NCBI): domain Eukaryota; kingdom Viridiplantae; phylum Streptophyta; class Magnoliopsida; order Sapindales; family Rutaceae; genus Luvunga; species Luvunga scandens. Next base: position 38,523 of record JASUUG010000931.1, on the reverse strand, counting down.
GACAGAAGTAACTAGCTTGCCTTGGCCGTTCATTGCTTCACCAGATGCCGATCCTTGAAGTTTGTCAATACTGAGTCATGAGTTTTAGCTTCCCTCTTAGCAACTTGATGTCTTCCATTTTATGATTATGTGATTTATGCTTTGTTATGATTTGATTTAATAGTTATGCTTTGTTATGATTTGATTTAATAGTTATGCTTTGTTATGATTTGATTTAATAGTTATGCTTTGTTATGATTTGATTTAATAGTTATGCTTTGTTATGCTTCCATTTTATTATTTAGAGTTTATTTAATTTTGAAATATTTTTTATTGGTGGCTATTGCTGTTAATAGATGAGTTTGTGATGGAAACATGATCTGTTAATTCAAGTGCAAAGAAGCAACAATAATGATGATGATACTGTTGATTATAAGGTAAAGATAAAGAGGTCTGAGCTAAGAAACAAACAAGCTCCACAAAACTAGAGCTGTATTTTATTTGTTTAGAACTTGGATTTGCATTTGATTTGCTTAGAGCCTGAATTTGTATTTTCTATTTGATATTTTCAATTGAATCTAGTGTTTTTTTTTTCAGTTAGATTCATTAATTTGGGTTGAAAACGCGTAATTTGGAATTTGGATTTTTCCAAACTCAACCCAAAGTAGAAAAAACTAGTTTTATATCGGGTCTAATACAATAAATTTGCATTTTGGTGTGGTCTGAAAGGCTGAACTTAGACCTAAACCCAAATTTTGCCATCCCTAAAAATATTACCGTATTTTTATCTGTTGCCATTAGTATTCATACTCTTGGACACTTGAATCCTAGAAAATTTTTTTATAGCTACAATTTAGAGAGATTGTTGGGTGGTAACTTGTTATATGCTTTGGTGTACATACAACATATTAGTTTGTTCCAAATCATATGAGCAGTCATTAATCATTGTTAGTATACGAGACATTCCTATGAAGGCCCTTTTATTAATTTGAATTGCAACAGGAGAAAATTACATTTTCTACCATATTCCTATATGTTTATCCTTGAAATACCCCAATTAAAAAAAAAAAAATCTTAGAAAGGATATAATCAAATTCCTTTGATTGTTTCTTACTAGAAAAAAGATTCTTTTTATATTCTACTAATAGTGCTAACAGATAGTTAATTTTTAATTGTATCAACAGAAAGTAGATATCAAAATTCTAAATAAATGAACAAATAGATAGTTAAAATGTCCAGTTATCATCAACCAATTTGGTACTTGAATATAATTACTAGCAGTAAGTGCAATAACTAATTTCCATTACTCAGTGGCTTGATTGAACCATGCCTCAGCAATTTTAGAATCTCTTTGTTGAACGGCTTGATTCTTGTGGTTAGAATATAAGAGTTTTCTGCCTCATATAGCTTACCAGTCAATTCTTTTGGTGTCTTGGGTTTTTGAATATAATATATCAAATTGAATGAGATTTCTCATGGATCGATCTTTATTCTCTTTTTTTTTTTTTTTGGGTGAGTGAACCACAAAAGGTTAATCCATGAGCAACAGTTTCAAGCTTTATTTTTTATTAAAATAATAATCAGCTTTGTTTTTATTTTATCTTTTCTCTCATTGTCAGAAGAATAACATTGAAACATTTCCACTATAATTAGATTTTTTTGATATCTCAGTTTCACATAAAAATTGATATAAAATCTTTTAAAAAAACATTTCTTACTAAGAAAAAAAAGACTTATTGTCTTTGGAATTTAATACTACACCAATGCTCAATACTTTAGGGGATCGATTTTATTACATAAATGGATTTCTTAGTTAAATAAACAGCTGTTAGATTGACATTAGTTCAAAACCTCGTGAATTGGTCTTCACAGTACTTCCTTTATCAATTAAATCATTCATAGAATAAACTATCTAGGCATATCAATTTTTTCATATTTCGACTTCAATGAAATTTCATCACATATTGATTTAGAATTATTACTTTTTCTATTTGTTATTTTTATCCCAAAAATTATATTATTCTGAAAATTGTGAAAATTACTGAGAAGCATGGGCATAGCAATTAGCAAATTTAATTAAGGGACCGGCTGACTGAGTTCGAATCCTGCAAAACAAATGGTTGAAAATTTGATTTTCATTCTGACTACTTGCCGACCCCTATTTTTAAAGAAAAGAAAATTATCCATCATCTATATAACTATTGTAATCGACCATACAAGCAATCAATAATCCTTTTTTAAAATAATTACTAATCCATGAAGTATTTCTTTTAGAATTGTATTTTCTACATTCTCTATTTATTTATTTGTATGACTATTGTAAATCCTTTTTAAAAGTAATTACTAATCCATGAAGTATTTCTCTTAGTATTGTATTCTCTAGATTCTCTATTTATTTATTTAAAATTATTTTTGGGAGATAAGAAATCTTGCTAATACAGCAAAGTATAAATTTATATTTAAAACTATTACAAATACGATTCTTGTCATTTTTTGTTTTTAAAGCACCAGTTTTGTTACAAATAAAAGGAAAACGACAATGTATTGTTGTGTTATTATTATATTGTTGTATTATTATTATTATTATTATTATCATACATAATATCCATCTACTCTCTTTAGTTAGGAAGTCTATACAACTACATAAAAGAAAAACAACATTAAAGTTTCCAAATTCTAACAAATAAGTTTCGTGAAATTAAATTATGTTTTTTAATTGATTTATTTCCATGTCTTACAAGTTCAATCATTGAAACGGGTAACAAATACAGAATCAAAAGCATGGTCTTTACACAACCGCTGCAGCAACACTAAAGCATGAAGAGCAAAAGCAGCAACATCAACGATACTAATCATATCAATAAAGAAGAAAACAAGAATCAGCCAAAGAAAGAGATTAATTCGCCCTCAACCCTCGATTCTAGATTCAATCAAACCCTCAGAAATGTCCAAGGGTACGCTAATAACTTTTCCCATTCCTCATTTCTCACAAGTTTTTGTTTTTACCATCAGATTTGATGATCCATTTGACGGTTATACATAGATCTTTGAATTCTGTTTTGGGCATATATTGTTTCACTAGTTACTTGCTGATAATTGTGGTCTTAGTTTAGATTTTGGACACATTTGAGTAATTATTTAGATCTTTAGAATTAGGCTTGGTAATTGTAGAATTTAGCTTTGATCTTTGGGATTTCACGATATGGTTGGAAAATTTGACTTGGGTTTGGCTGATTTTTGAAGAAAAGAATTGAGTGATTCATGCAAGTTCGACCAAATCCTTGCTTTGCGTGAAAATATAAGGAGAGAGAACAAAAGAAGGTTAATTTGGATCTAGAATATTAGTGAAATGGAGGGCAACTTATGGCGGGAATTATGCCTGGCTCTTGTGTTAGATTTAGTGATATGATTCTTGCTTTGACGTTTATTGAAGCATGTGGATGTGTTCTAAATTTGGTGACTCGTAGTAACATGCATACCATTGTTGCAAAGTATGCACATTTCTCTGTGCTTGATTGTATTTAAGTTTATTTATGGTGTGAGATTTTGTTTCTATTAATGTCACCATAATAAATTGCATATGTTATCATTTTGTTTCCAAAAATTGTTTAGGTTCAATCTATTTACTTTGATATTGGTCAGACACACTCTGCATGAGACATTTCTGGGTTCTGATAATTGTGTTGGTTGCTTCTGTGTCTAATATAAAGTTTTTTCAATTTCTAGCATCTTTTATTAAAACCAACTGATAACAAGAGGATGAGGTCGGTATTCTTTCTGTTGAATGATTTTATTTGTAATTGAAACCTGACAGAAAAATCTCGATATTGCTTGGTGGATTTTTCCTCAGAGTTTACCCTCTTCTAACTGTCTTCTGGGGGCATTGAACCCCATCTTAGCTGCTGACTGGTGTCCTCCCCTTCCTAATACCTAACACCTAATACATGGTTCCATCTATGGAGCCTAAAATTTAAGCATGGCATGGCAGTAAGCTATATTATGGCCTAGTATCCTGCTCAGCCTTCACCTTCTTCAATGTCTTACTCTCTGTTTGTCTATGCAATACATATTGTATGTTATTGACTCAAGAAGGGCCTTCCAACTACTATCCCACCGTGGAGCAGGAGTTCACTGACAGTGCATTTACTCTGTCACAGAAAGAGGAGGACTTGCCATAGTTCATTTTGTATGGATTTTTCAGCATTAGCTATTAGACTAGACACCAATGAGATAGCTCATCTTCACTACACATATTAGAGTCCTAGATTTAGGTAGTTCACCTAGTGAGGCCTCTTGTGGCTGTATTTATTCTTTTTTTGTTTCTAATTTTTTTAATATACGTGCACATTCTTTGAATATTCATACATTTTGTATATTTTTTTGAGTATTTTATAAGTTTGTTTTTGTATCGTTGCTTTTGATCTAGCTTGCTTAAAGGTCGCAGTATTCCTGGTAAAGTATTGCTGACCAGGAGAGCTGATCCAATAGATGACCTTAGCACCCCAGAACGCTCCCCAACTTTTGGAAGGAGTTTTTCAGAGAATGACACTGGCACGAGTGACCATGTGCAGAATCCTATGGAGGTAATATTTGATGATATTTTCATTTTATTGTTAATACTGAGATTTAAGTACCTTGTGATGCTCTTTTATTAAGGATTTAATTGGTTTTTTCACTTATAATGCAGGTAGAAGACCAGAGTACAGGCAAGTCAAATAATGGAAATGTTAATAAATTAAAGTCATCAACATCAAATATTGAGAATACATCAAAAGAAGCTCATAAGTCTCCCATCGGTGCTAGAGCTACGGATTCTGCAAGGGTTATGAAATTCACGAAGGAGCTCTCTGCACCAACAGTGATATTAGGTTCCATGCTATTTAATGTCTCATTTATGACGTTGTATATATCAACTGGTCATGATAACTAGTAAATTTGCTGATGTTGTGTGTCAAATTTTAGATGCTAAGGAATAAGGTAGAAAAATACACCAGTAACTGTTTAAATACGCATCTGTAACTTCTCTCTCTCGCTTATGTTGACAAACATGCACAAGTCTGGAGTCAATATGCTATTCTTTGTATTTCTGGATGATGCTTAATGCCTTTTTGGCTGTAAGATTTTTTCAAAGCATTCTTTGTTCCTCAAGAAATATGCTACAGAACAAGCAATATGTCAAAGTCCTGTGGAAACTATTTCTTTTCCTCTAACCATCATAGGCATATTGATGATAGTCTTGTTTAAGTTGAGGTGTAAGGAAAAGATATCTAGTGAAAATTTACACCGTTAAAAATGAATTTTTGGTTTGGTTATTTTTATATTTAACTCATTTTAAAGGAGACCATAAATCTTTTCGTGCATTTTGAACTGTTTGTGTATTTAAATTGTTCTATTTAAGGTGATATTTTGGGATCTCTATGTTGCTTGTTGTTTATTCCTTAACATTTGTCCCTTTTAGTTCATTTGCTTTATTTTTCAAAAAAGTACGAAAAAATGCTCTATTGTTCTGCTATGAAGTTTTCATTTCTACATTTTGCAACTAGTGGCATCCTAATTAATTTGATATCATCCTTTTATTCTTTTCTCACTATTGCTTTCACTATAACACTTTGATTTAAACAAATTGTATCTGAAAAAACTTTACCTGCAACTCATTTGGTTTGGATTGATTTTGGGAATACTATTTTTGTCCATTAGCTTATCACATTTAATATAATTCCTTTCTTTACCCTGTCTTGCAGAAAGATTACGCGAGTTAGCTTGGAGTGGTGTACCACCGTACATGCGCCCTACTGTATGGAAGCTTCTTTTGGTGAGCTTGATGCTCTAAGACTTGGGATCAGTTTTAAGTACCAATGTGATGAAAAATTTGAGTTTGATAATATTATTGGTCAATTATGCTAGAGACTAGCTTGTCTTATGAGAAACTTTGGAATGGGTTTTCTGTTGTTGATCTGTTCAAGACTTTCTGCATATTTTAGATGTCGCGTGCTAATCTTAGCTTTCTGTACCCTCTTCAAAATGGTGCTAAGATGGTATAAGCAATCTTGCCCTTCTAGTAATTTATGTTTGTCTATACATTGATAAACAGACACTTATGGTATAGCTCCGTAAGTGGTATAGCTCCTTGCAAACTTTGTTATCGGTTGGTCTGTGCTAACTTTGGTTTGAGGGAGGAATGGAATGATGAGAAAGCTTGCTTGCACCCTTTTTAGCATAACAGAATTATTTTCAGCAGCTATTGCTTTTGACTTGTAGTGAAATTGGGCTTTGAAAGTTGGCTATGAATATTCATTCTTTTGAAACAATCCATGAAATTTCAGTTTCTCTTCTGATTTTTAAGTTGTCTATTGCAACGGTTAAAAATACAGTGGTCTGTCACCATCCAAATGCTGGGATTTACTTAATTCTGGCATCACTTTACCGTCAGTTATCTTTATTGAATACAGTTTCATTACTGTTTGAAATTTAAATATGAACTGACAACAGGGATATGCACCACCTAATTCAGATAGAAGGGAGGGAGTCCTAAGAAGGAAGCGTCTTGAGTATTTTGATTGTGTTGCTCAGTTTTATGACATCCCAGATAGTGAACGTTCTGATGATGAAATCAACATGCTTCGCCAGGTATTTTCAGCGAAACTGATTATCCATCTTGATCTTTATTGATCTTTCCAAATGATACTTGATAGTGATCTTTATTTTCTTTGTTAGATTGCTGTCGATTGTCCAAGAACCGTGCCTGATGTTACTTTCTTTCAGCAAGTGCAAGTTCAGAAATCCTTGGAGCGCATTCTTTATACATGGTTAGATGCTTTGTTATCCTTTTATACTTAGTTACACCAATGCTTTTTATGACAATCTGTGCTAGTAGCATAAAATTTTTATGATTGCATTAGCTCAAAGTAAATAGAAGGAAAAGATTGTCGGTTGATAGTGAATATTTTGGCAGTCAATTAGATCTTCAATTTGGTAAATGAATTCATGCTTTCGGTTAAGTCTTACTTCTCAACTGCATGTTGAAATATACATATACTAGTCTCATCAATCTAGTGGCTGTGACGTGCTTGTGTTCTTCTGCAGTCAAAGATCCTGATCTTGATCCAAATTGATGGGTGTTGTCCATCATATGGTCATGAGATATGTCTGTTTGAATTTTAATATGCATATGTTATAATCAAATCAAGCTCAAAATACCGTCAGCTCGTTTTGATCTACAAGTTGTATTAACTTTGTCTGTATCTTCTTAATCCTCAATGGTAAAGAAAGTTTCCAATCTTATTCTGTTTAGTTAAAAGATTGGGGTTGCCTTTATGTGGATGCATTATATGCTCCTAACTCATAAATACCACGTTTTTCTTTATGGTGCGTGTAGTTTACATACTAAGAGTTTCAGATGTTTTGAAAATTCTATAATTATTTCTCACTTGTTCTGCATTCTTTCTTATTTTGCACTAAGAAAGATTTTAAACTTAGATGTTGAGTTATTGATCTGGATTATGTCTTGTTCTTCAGAAATAATCCATTAGGTGTGAATCATAGGTCCTGAAAGTTGAGGTGGATGTTGCGACTAAGTTCTGTCAATGTTTAATGTTGAAGCCTTTGTTTTTCTTTTTTTGATTACTTAATGGACATCTGGTCCACTTAACCTTACTGAATCTTCATCTTTAACATTAAATACAAGTTTTAGTTTTTTATTAAAAAAGAAAAAAGATTTATAGCCCACTTTTTTAGCCCATACCAGTTGACAGTTTTCTACCTAATATTAAGGAGAATTGAATTCTGAGTTGATTCCCCAATTTTGGATCTATAATACAGCACTAACATGTGCTAGATGAATTAGCTTTCCCTGCATTGGTGCATTGTGCAAATCTGTATTATACTGTCTAATTTTTCCAATGATATTTTTGCTTAATTTCTCCTTCTGCATGTTCTTCGGTGGTGAATAGTCCCTATAGCATAGTAACTCAATAGCCTACTGAAACCTGGTAACTCTGTGCTCCCAATATTTTAGCAAGAAAAAAGATGCTGGATGATACAGTTAATATGGACTTAAAATTTCCTCAGTGGAGGATATTCCATCATTATTGTAGTGACACTGGCAATTGTTATTTTATTGTTGTGATGTGTTTACAATTTTTTTTTTCAGGGCCATTCGACATCCTGCAAGTGGATATGTTCAGGGAATAAATGATCTTGTTACACCCTTTCTCGTTGTTTTCCTTTCTGAATATTTAGAAGGGAGTGTGGATAATTGGTCAATATCTGATATTACACTGGAGAAAATATCTGACATAGAGGCTGATTGCTATTGGTGCCTATCAAAATTGCTTGATGGTATGCAAGATCATTACACATTTGCTCAACCAGGAATCCAGAGGCTTGTGTTTAAGCTAAAGGAATTGGTTCGCCGGATTGATGGTAAACCCATATTACGGCCTTTAGTTCCTCCTCTTAATATTTCCCACATATCAATTAAGTTGCATTTACTTTTGAGTAAATTAAGTCTGCTAATTAGTTTTCAGGTTTTCTAATATGATCGTGATTTGCTTGATGGTTAAATTCATGATGGATCCTTTGGTCACTCCTTGGAAAGCTGACCTCGAGAGCCCTCCAAACCATATCCCTTATTGTTGCATATGATAATTTACTTGAGTGTCATATTGTTTACAGTAATAATATCAGAAGTACTTACTTTTGGATTTTAATTTGCTCGATAACCTTACGAGAGTATTGTGCACTTCTAATTAAAGGGCTTCAAATTGAAAGTTTTTCCCCCCTTTACTGCCATTAAAATTTGGTGTTTTCCCTTGAGGGTTCAGCCTCATTTCTCTTAAAAAAATTTATATACCCAGCCACACTTGCTTTTACCTCATGCGTGTGTATGTTTACGGTATTTGGGTTTGCTTCAAATAGTATCCCTGCCCTATTAACTATTCTGTTCTTGAAACAGAACCTGTTTCAAAACACATTGAAGAGCAGGGGCTTGAATTTCTTCAATTTGCTTTCCGTTGGTTTAACTGTCTGTTAATACGGGAGGTATGATTTCAGCTTGCATTACCAGTGTTTTCTTTTGCTGTAATTTACTTCTAGTTCACTTTTCTGTCTTAGTAAAATAGTGGTCTACCAATCTCTATTGGCCTCTTTAAGTTGTGACTGATGAGGATCAATATATAAGAGTCATGCTTTGCATTTTTCGAATTGAGCTGTGAGGATAATGGTTTTGTTTTATCAGATCCCATTTCATCTTGTTACACGATTGTGGGACACATATCTTGCTGAAGGAGATGCATTGCCAGATTTTCTTGTGTACATATTTGCCAGTTTTCTTTTAACGGTAAGAATCTCTCTCTCTTCGCCAGTATAATTCGCTTCTTTTTGCTTGTTGGAGTCTAATATTGGTTTAGAAGACAAGAAAATTGGAAACAAGCACATTTCATATTTGGTACAGCTTTTAAGCAATTAAACAAACTTCATCAGGCTTTAACTAGTTAGATTTGTGGATTTTAGAATGTTTTAAATGTGAAAAATACTGTGTGATCAGAACTGAGCTAAGCATCAAATAAAACTCGCTCATTGTGCCACAACTTGAGTCATGGTTTACTCCTATGGTTTCTGACAGCATTCATTCATTCATGAGCTTCTTGCTTGTGTGTGGGCTTCTCTTGGTAACTTAGGCATATATTGAGGCATGTTAAGTTGTTGAAAGCTATTATTCATGCCAACTCTTAGAAGCCTCTGCCCTCAGTATGGGTGTTTGTGATTCATCTCTTACGTAGGACACACACAAACTCATGCATGTATTGGAAGAGGTACTCGGCATATCCAGGAAAAAGATAACTAATCTTAGTATTTACGAAATATTATCCTTTTAACATTTTAAATTTGAAAGGTCGCTTAGTGTCACGGGATGAGTTTGTTGCACAGCAACCCTGTGGCACTTAGACAACTTTTAGCACAAAAATTGCTAAGTAAGCTTATCGAACTTCTCAAATTAGCTGAGCAAAGATGATTGTGGAAAAACTATGGAGAAGAGAGAGCATTATAGCCGAAAGAATATTTTATTACTCGAAAAGAGAGAATACAAGAGAGTTTTACAAATATGCTTGAGTTGCTTTTGTTTGGCGTGTAGTGTGTGCAAAATGGCAAGTGCCATGCCCTACTTATAGGGAGGCTTGCCTTGGTTTAGAGGCTTCCATACAACTAGCGCAACTTGTCAAAATATCGCCACCAAGCTCTAGCGAATTCTAAGGCCTAGAGAATTCTACATATAAATCATGTGCTTAATTTAAAAAATTCGTAGATATGTACAAGTATACAGTGTTGTCGGGTTTGCTCACTTTGGCTTGCACTTGGGCTTAAAATCTTAGGCAACCTGCTGTTGAGCTCACCATGGCTCGCTAATGTATTAGGCGGCCTATTACTAAGCGCACCCATTACTGAGCTGGCTTGCCAATTAGCCTCCTTTGGTGGAAAACTGGAGTGGCCGGTGACATTAGGCATCAATGATTCTTTCCGTACAATTAGCATGCTCATCAACATTTTCTTTCATAAACATTTCAAATATCAAGTACCTGAACATATTCATTCATTTTCAGTGGTCAGATAAGCTTCAGAAGCTGGATTTTCAAGAGATGGTAATGTTCCTTCAACACCTACCAACGCACAGCTGGACACACCAAGAGCTCGAGATGGTACTGTCTAGAGCATACATGTGGCACAGTATGTTCAATAGCAGTCCTAGCCACTTATCTAGCTGAAGAGGAGCTAGTAGGAGCAGCCTGAAGTCGGTTTCCTCTTTTCAATAACTTTTTTTTTCTCCTTCGTTTTGTGTTCCATTCAATGGGTCCCTAATGTGTTTTGTTACATGCAGAGTGTATGTTTCCTCTAATTTTTAATACAAGAGGCCAACCCCTTTCCCATCTATATTGTCAAGTGTGGCCTGTAATATATGTGCATTGTCGGGCATTCCTTTGTATATTTACCTAATGAAAGCAAAAGTAAAGCGATTATTTTTAACTTCCCATATAACAAGTATCAGGTTCTCAAGATTTTACGGTTCAAGTGATATAAAGAACCAGCTAGCTCCTGGTTCTAGTGCAGGGTCCCCTCCCTTCTGTTATCCGCTTTCTCTCCTATTTAAATCATTTGAAAGAAGTCAATCACTTTATTGCTAATTTTCAAGATTCAAGAAATATCATCCATTACAAACTGCAACTGTGATCATTGTTCTACTCATCAATTAATATTGATTCCATTCCTTCTAAAGTTAAATCGAAAAGCAAATATGAATTTCCTTTCAATAAGGAATAGAATTATCATCAGTGTACAGATAAATCTTTACACCCAAATCTAGTTTGTCCTAATAACAGTATCTAATGCAGAGCCAAGATTGCTACAAAGATACCAACATAAACGAGATATTCAGCCGCGCTCTACTACATGCGAATAAAAATTATGGATTCTTTTTACATGTTGAATGGCTTCCCAAAATTTCTTTCTCTAGCCCCATTAGAAGTCTAACCAACGCTTTGATGAGAGCTTGGGAAAAGTATTAACAGCCCATACAAAGAAAAACCAGCGGCACAATTGTATCCATGAAATGGATCCATCAAACAAGATCCACCTCTATCTTTCTCTGAAATTCGGGAAACAAAGTTAGACACTTCCTTGGAAGCAAAAATCTCATGCAAGCTAGCAGAACTTACTCTCATCAGAGAAACAATGTCGCATCACTGGTTAACAATTATCATTCATTGTCATATGAACATAAATGCAATGTGCCTTGACGAATGCGTGTCACACCTTCTACTCCCAAATTTTCAAGAACAAGTCCATTGTATGAACCAAATAGGGTTTTAAGTCTTCTCATATTCAGTTGTGAAATGAGAATCCTTAATTAACCTAAGGGGATGCAACAAACTATTGGTAAAGATAATAAGTGACTGTAAAAGTAGTGGGATTCTTACATGTTTCTGATAAACTTCTTCAAGAAATTTATTGGGAAATTCCACATACTGAATACAGTCTTTCCTTACAGCAGCAACAAGCTCTTCTTCGCCTGCATTCTCAAGGTTTCTGATCAAAATTGTGAAGGTTAATTTATGTGGAGTGCAGCCTGACGCTTTCATTGTTTCATAAGTCTCCATTGCCTTATCTATCATGCCCACTTGCAGATATACTCCAATCATTTCAGTATAAACCCTCGTGTCTGGATCTAAACCTTCCTTTTTAAATTCGCAGAAAAGCTCTTCAGCCATTGCAATTTGTTTGTTCTTTCCCAACATTAGAATCATGTCACTGTATAAGGACAGATCTGGCTTATACCACACTTCCTTCCGCACAAAGTGGAAGACCTATTACCTGTTCATTTCAGATGGAAAATAAAATAGAAAAGTACACTGAACTCATAAACAAGTCAGTAACTAAATAAAAGAAGCAGATAAAGTAGGTTAAAAGTAGATAATACAAGCTCCCGTCACTGGACTGGACATTTTGTAGGCAGCAATTATGCCTTTGAAACACTTGCATTTTAGTAAATTGTAAAAGTATTTAGACATGAGATTTCAAATAAGAACTAGCCTGGTTCAATATTAAAGAGTGATATTACTTGTCACTTATCAAGCAGTAAGCAGATATCATAAGAGAAGTCATACTGAAACCATTAACCTTGCAACATGCTGAGAAGCTACTCATTTTTCTTCTATTTGCTCACAAACAATGAAAGGAAAAACAAATGAGCTTCAGCAAGAATATGATTGAAAGAAATAATCAGAACCCACTCCAAAGACAAAATGTCAAGAAAACATCGCTTCTGTTTATCCATCTATGCAAAGTACTTCGTCATCCAAATTTCTCAATTTTACACCAAATGTCTAATACTTTTCCCTAGGAGTAATAATCAATATCCATCCGCACCGAAATTAACCATGCATAAAGATTTAACAATAAAAATATCATTCTGAATTTAAAAGAGCTTCATGGTACAGAATGCAACATGATGTTAACAAGTAATTATTGACGATCAAAGCAAGCGTGGTCATAACTTTAAATCAAATTATTGTTCAAGTAATAAACTTCAAAAAACAAACTTTCTATACAAAATAGAAATTCTCTCCAGTATTATCAATTGAATATCGAAACCACAGTAAAAACTGAAAATAAGGTCGGGGATTTTCAGAAAAAAAATATAAAATAAAATAAAATTTCAAAAACCACCAAATTTTGGACCATTAACCTATAAACCTCACCAGAAGAAAGCAAATTATACACATGTAATCACCGAAGCAATTTGAAAAAAAAATTAAAAAAAAGGCAAATAAACAAAACCCCAGATGAAAAAAATCTTACCTTGAGGGCTAAATCCAATTCATTTTGTCTCCTGAGTTCAGTCAAGGTGTCCAACAAGTCAGCTTTGAGCAGCCTGCAGACTCTGCTTTGAAAAACCTCTTCAAGTTTGGAACTTGACTTGGCTAATTTCATGGCGTGGACTGCCTGAATGGCTTCTGAAGACAACACTCTTGACCTCCACATTGGCTTTTTGTTTGCATCTCTTAGCCCACATGTTACAGTCAAAGCTGGTATCTTTTTATTTGAAGGAAGTGAAATGTCAGGCCTTTGCTTGAAACCCATTTGATAGAAATGGAATTTGAGACAACCCATTTGAGCCAGAGCAGAATGAGATTCCATGCGGCGGGGTGAGGAGAGCGGGGTGAAGAGCGATGGTAGTTTTGTAACATTCACAGAAGTGGATAATTACATGTACCCCCTTAACGATTAGTATAAATACGCTTTATCGAATATGTTTTTAACAAATGACAGATACCCCTGTATTCTTAAAAAATATGCGGCACACTGTCACGCCCAAACTGCTTTAATTTTACATTTCCTAGAGGAATGTTAAAACAGTCTGATCTAATATTCATCAGTTGACTGACATGTCTATATAAACATTTTAGAAACTCTAAGAAATTATGTCACAATTTCCTATTGTAAAATCTATCCATATAACGTATGCTTAATTTTTGGCAGAATAATTATAGCGGAGCAAAGTAATCATAGCGGAGCAAAGTAATCATAGCAGAGCAAAGGCATTCAAATTATAATCAGTATAAATTGACACAAATGATAACGTATAAAGACGAAGATGAATATTATAATTCATCAACTACTAGAGAATTGAGCAATATAACAATTCAAAAGAAGTTAATTGCTCTTATTTTAAAAAAACGAAAAAGAAAAAGAAAAGATAATGAATTACTTGGTACTTCAAATTCAAATAAAGCATTAGGCTGCCATTGCAATTGACATTGTTTCCACAAATCCAAAAAGAATGTTACTTCAAGCAAATATGTATGACTTAAAAAGTTTCTTCCACATATTTTTCCTCCTAAGCGTGTCATCTTAATATCTAGAGAAAACATTCTCTGGATTAGGCTCGAGGAATTTCAGAGCAACACTTGAAGATGATCTGGGAAACTTCATTATCCTTGGGATAATCTCCCTAGGATTCTCAAAATCTTCCGCCCAGGTAATATTCATTTTCTGCAGCACGTGTCCATTCTTTAGAAGAAATCTCATCAACTCAAGTTCATTCACATGACCTCTAACATAAATTAACTCGACCGTCTTGAGATGACATGTCAAACACAAAATAGCCTTGTTCGGTATTTTCCAATAATGGCATTCATCCTGTTAAGAGCAAACAGATAGGAGTTGCAGGTAAGTAAAGCAAGGAAATAAATATCAAGAACAATAATTTGTTAAGACTAAATATGAAAGAAAAAAAGGAAAGAAAGGGGGGAAATCATTTTAACTGGCAAACCAAATATCCACATATCCCCTTCATTGCTGTGCTTACCATTTGACTCTATGTTCTTCAGGGGCTAGCTGTTACAGGAGAAGTTGAGGTCATAAACCAGAAGCTAAGTAAGACAATGCTGTGGCATTTAAGGTTAGGCCATATGAGTGAAAGGGGCTTGAGAGAACTGTCAAAACAGGGAGTTTTAGGTCAAGATAAGATAGAGGGTTTGAATTTCTGTGAAGAATGTGTCCTAGGAAAGTCTTCAAGAGTAAAATTCAGTACTGAAACTCATGTTTCAAAAGGAACTCTAGACTACATCCATGCTGATCTGTGGGGGCCAGCACAGACTGTTTCACTGGGTGGTGCAAGTTATTTCCTATCACTCATTGATGATTACTCTCGGATGGTTTGGGTATTTGTGTTGAAAAGTAAAGAGAATGTGTTAGAACAGTTCAAAGCATGGAAAACACTGGTGGAAACACAATCAAATCGGAGGGTAAGGAAGCTAAGAACTGATAATGGTATGGAATTTTGTAACAAGAAGTTTGATGAGTTTTGCACTGAACATGGAATTGTCAGACACAGAACTGTAAGACACACTCCACAACAAAATGGTTTAGCTGAACGGATGAACAGAACTTTGATTGACAAGGTAAGATGCATGCTTATTCATTCAAAGTTATCCATGAATTTATGGGCTGAGGCACTCTCTACAGCCTGTTATATTGTTAATAGGAGTCCCTCATCTGCTATTAACTTCAAAACTCCATATGAGCTCTGGTCTGGTAAACCAGCAGACTATTCTCATATGAGAGTTTTTGGTTGCCCTGCATATGCACATGTGAGACAAGGTAAATTGGAGCCTAGGGCCCTGAGATGTGTCTTTCTTGGATATCCTGCTGGGGTTAAGGGCTATAAATTGTGGTGCACTGATTTGAAGCCTCCAAGAGCCATAATCAGCAGAGATGTTGTGTTTAATGAGTCTGAAATGATACAGAGTTCAGCCTCAGCCAAACAAATTGTTACAACAACTAAGGGGAATGATCAGAAGATTTCTTTTGAGGTGGAGTTGCCAAGCTCAGATTCAAAGGTTGATTTAAATACAGAGTCAAAAACTGTATCTGATGAGGGTAATTCTGAACTAGAAGAGGAATCTGAAGGTGATCATAATACAGCAGATTATCAGTTGGTGAGAGATAGAAAGAAGAGGGAAATAAGACCACCTAAGAGATATGCTTATGCAGACTTGATTGCATTTGCATTAACAGCAGCACAAGGTATTGACACTGATGAACCAAAAACCTACTCTGAAGCTGTAAACAGTAATGACTCAGCAAAGTGGGTAGTAGCTATGGATGAGGAGATGCAATCATTGGTTAAGAACCATACCTGGGATTTAATACAGAAACCAGCTAATAAGAAAGTAGTTGGCTGCAAGTGGATTTACAAGATCAAAGAGGGAATTCCTGGGGTTGAATCACAGAGATATAAAGCCAGGCTTGTTGCCAAAGGCTTTACACAAAAGGAGGGTATTGATTTCACTGATGTCTTTTCTCCAGTGGTAAGACACTCTTCTTTGAGAATCTTGTTGGCACTGGTTGCAGTACAGGACATGCATTTAGAACAAATGGATGTCAAGACTGCTTTTCTTCATGGTGAATTGGATGAAATGATTGTAATGGCTCAACCTGAAGGCTATGTACATCCTGAGAAGGCTGATCATGTGTGTCATCTTAGAAAATCCTTATATGGATTGAAGCAATCTCCAAGACAATGGTATTTGAGGTTTGACAGGTTCATGATTGAAAACAGTTTTCAAAGAAGTTCTTTTGATTGCTGTGTATATCATAAGGATTTGGCAGATGGGAATAAAATTTATCTGTTGCTTTATGTTGATGACATGCTCATTGCATGCAGACATATGGATCAGATAAATATATTGAAGCATAAATTGAAAAATACATTTGAGATGAAGGATCTTGGAGCAGCTAAGAAGATTCTTGGAGTGGATTTAGTTAGAGATAGGAAGAGAGGTATTTTGAAGCTATCTCAGCATAAGTACATTATGAAAGTGCTCAAAAGGTTTGGGATGGAAGCATCAAAACCAGTACAGACCCCATTAGCTCCTCATTTCAGATTGTCATGCCAACAATGTCCAAAAACAAAGAATGAAGAAGCAGGAATGACTTTAATTCCATATTCAAATGCTGTGGGGTGTTTGATGTATGCAATGGTGTTAACTAGGCCAGATATATCTTATGCTGTAAGTATGGTAAGTAAATATATGGCAAATCCAGGCAAGGATCATTGGAGAGCTATTTTGTGGATCTTAAGATATCTAAATGGAACTGCAGATTATGGACTTGTGTATGGAACCAGAAGAAACTCTGAGGTGAAAGTTGAAGGCTTTGTAGATGCAGATTATGCTGGAGATCTGGATAATAGGAGGTCGTTAACAGGGTATATATTCTCACTCTGTCACTGCACTGTCAATTGGAAAGCATCTCTACAAAGTGTTGTTGCTTTGTCAACAACTGAAGCAGAGTATACAGCAGCTGCTGAAGCCATCAAAGAGGCAATTTGGCTTAAAGGGATGGTTACAGAATTCGGATATGAACAAGAACAAGTGGCAGTAAACTGTGACAGTCAGAGTGCAATCTGTTTGAGCAAAAACCAGGTGCATCATGAAAGAACAAAGCATATTGACATTAAGCTTCATTTTATCAGGCTGGAAGTGTCAAAAGGAGTGGTGAAGTTGGTAAAAGTTCACACTGATGACAATGTTGCAGACATGCTGACAAAGTCCATACCTGTTGCAAAGCTTGAGTTCTGTATGAACTCAGCTGGAATCTGCAAGTGTTAAAAGCAGAGGTGTTGTGAAGAGATGAGGTTGAGGAGTAACTGATTTGATTTCAAGGTGGAGAATGTTGAAGAGGTGAAGCTCAAATCTGGAAATTACAAGTAGTATGACATGTCAAATGTCTTTAGACGTGATTAACTACATGTCCTCTACTGGAGTATGATCAAGATGACGTGTCGGTTGAATGGATTAGTTGTGCATACCATCTCACGTGTGTAACTAATCTAAACGACAGGCATTGTTTCCGTTTTGATTGACAGAATGCAGGGATGAGTGACAAGTGTTCGTCATCAAGTCAAGAGGCTGTTATTTCTGTTATGCTCACGTGTGGAAGATTGGATTCAAGCTTGCCGAGAAACGCAGGTGGAGGAGCTGATTTTCTGGGTAGTTTATAGATATTTCTGCTGTAATATAAAAGGATGTATGAGCTGTTAATTGTAGCAGGGGGGTTGGGTTACATCTACACTTCATCTTTGTATCTTGTAAACGTGATAATCAGAAAAAACTTGCTTCTCTTTTCACAGTGGATGTAGTCATCTTAAAGCCGAACCACTATAATTCTCTATGCAGTGACTATGTGTGTGTGCACTGGTTTGAATTCTTTTGTTCTGTTTCTTATGCTTGATTCCAGTTATAGTTTATAACATTCATTGATAATCGGCAAAGCAGATAGCCATTGAAGATCTTGATACATAGAGTGGTTCTTGGGGTTTCTAAATTGGTCTTAGAACTGATTTAGTTTCAACAATTGCTATGCTTACCAGAATATAGTCTTACAAGGTGAAGCTCAAAAGGCAATTAGCCTATGAATCTCTTATCATTAAGAAACTTTGTTATTCCACGATTCAAGAAATAAGGGCAATGACTTGAAATTCGGTTTGCGAGGTGCAGTATGCTACTTTTAACATAAAAAGATTGTTGCATGTAAAACTCTCAATCAGCAAAACATCATCTAAGTTCGCATATTGCTAACAACAATTGCATGGAAACAACACAAGAAGTCATCAAGATTAACTTTTACTGCTGAGCTTTCCGCAATAAAGATGATATAAAAGGCCTACTTTGACAATATTGTTCTGATTTAAACCGAGTGTAGGGGCACTTTAAAAGATTGTTTCTTTTTAGTTCACAGATAAGAGATGCGATTAAAATAAATAAATAAATGGATAGAAGACCGTGTCTAACAAAGGCGATAATTTTAGGTGTTGAGATTACCCCTTCAAAGTATATTGTAAGAGCTTCTAAATTTGGAGAACAGTTGAGCAAATTAATTAATGATGGCACTATGCATTCGGCCATGCTCACAGAAAGTATTAGAGACTTCAAATTATTGAATGAAGTAGCAAAGCACGCTCGTTCTTCAAGTACAAGGGGAAACTGGAGGAACAACAGACAAAAAAAACAAGGAAAAGAAAAAAGGAACTCAAAGAAAGCGCAATAATTAAACACAAAATCTAAAAATTGATAATGTACATAACCTCAAGTCACCAATTACTTGGTTCAGTTTTTGACATCAACAAATCAATTATCCAGTTTCAGAAAGTCATGATGGCTTATGCAGAGTCTACAGAACAAATTAGCATTCCGGAAGAGTTCACTCTTCAATACAATTTTCATTTAACTAAGCAACTATAGTACATTCTGTTTACTTGAGGTTTGTTTATTAAAGCAGATAGTGACTCATTTAATTAAAAAAAAAAAACTGTAGACAGGTTCCAACAAAATCATATTTTTGCACAATAAGAATACGCAAACATACCTCAAGAAAGTCAGTTGATAATTTCAGAACTTTAACTTCACAAAGCCCGTTGAGGATTTTAGACAAAATATGACAACTTTCATTATCCCTCTCATCTCTATCAATAATATCCAAGAAAATGAATGCATTTTGCAAAGAGTCTAAGTCCTCGAAGGCAAAGTCAGGTGACCCAGAAGCTAAAAAGCTGAAAGACACAAGATTTGGGCATGCAATCTTAACCTTGTAATTGCCTGATTCATCCCCACCAAAATCATCTAGAGTCAAACTTTTCAAACTAGTGGAAGAAATGTCAAGAATCTTGAAATCACGAAAACTGCATGACTTCAATATCAACTTCTCAAGGAAGGGTCGACTTGAAATAAATTTATGAAACAAAGCATGGTCCAATAACTCAACACCGTTTAAATCAAGAGACTTGAGTCGACTAAAACCAACAGAAGAAGGCAATTTTAAAACACACATGCGAATCTGCCGGGAAAAATCTAACTTCAGTACCTCCAATGTCTCACAAGTTACCAGCCAATGGGGCAACACAGTTTCTTCGCCAAAAATAGTCAGATCAAGTGCTTGCACGTTTCGCCGTGCCACAGCACAGACCCATCTGTAAACTGTATAATCATCAGCATAACTCAAACAGTAAAGGCGAAATTGTTGAATACTAATGGACCCGTTCTGAGACAGTAATAGCCGGTTGACAAAATCTTTGAATTTTTCATGAGACCATATTTCTTGTGGGTTTGAACCAATTGTGTTCATATCGAAGTTCAAATAAGGAGCTGAAAGCCACAAATACCTCCATTTTCGCATTAAATAAGGTGATGATATGTTCCCTTTATTTTTTGTAAAACTACATCATTGTTTTAACTACCCAAAATAACATATAAATGTGAATTCACCCTATAAATACCAAAAATAATCTTTTTTTTTTCAGATTTTTGTTTCTTTTAGCTTCAAACAAAAATTGTTTCTTTTAAATACCATTACGATAAAGTTAGTGGGATTTGGCACTTTTTGGTTGCAGCTGGATTATTCAAAATTGGTGGCATTAATTAAAGTTAGTTGACAGTTGGCTTCCACATTACAAGTTTTAGCAGAGGATTAGAATGAGGTTTGGCTTGTTCAAACTTAATAACAAAGATAATAATAAAGGTCATTGGAGACTAAGAAGAAAGATGGAATGGTGCAGTGGGTTTTGCTTGTTGATGAGGCTGATGATGATGATTCTAGTTACGGAGGTTACTTTATGTCCTGATTTGTTATGTTTCGTTTTGCTTATTTACACTACGACTTAAGGTTTTCTTTTTCTCGGATGTTGATTGGAAATGGTGGATTAATTCTGAAACTTTCAGCTTATTTGCATGTTTGACTTAGACAAATTGTTCAACAATTATGTATGTATTTGTCAAATTTGACGCGATGCATTAATTTTTGAGAGAAAATTTGACTACTTGGTCGTATTTGTATGATCACTTTGGCTTTTGGGTTTTTTTAATATTACCACAATTAATTTCTCTAAATTGATAATTGCAAGTTAGATCTTCGCGCTAACAAGTTGTTTATTATGGTTTTGTTTATAGAAGTTGATATCTGACTTTATATTTTTGTACGGTTATTCAGGAGAAGGTGCATGAAACTAAAAATCTAACGAAATTCAAATCAATTGGGGTATTTTGCGGATCATCCTCCCACTAAAGTTAGCTCACCGTGCGCAATAATAATGGTTAACAGCATTCAATGATATTTGGCAATTTAGAAATTTTCTTATTTTTTATTTTTACAGTTATGGTACAAGATGTAGACAGTGATCTCTGTAGGCTGGAGCCATTTCCCTGGTTGTCTTTTTCATTATACGAGGATCTCAAATATCCAATAATCCAATGTGACTGTTTTCCGATCAAGCCTCAGCCTTCCTTATTTTACTTTCCTCAACTGATTATTAGTTTTCTTGAGTTATATGCAAGAGCTATTAAAATTATGATTTCCACTGCAGTATTCAATACGACGGGTCAAAATAATAAAAAAAAAAATAAATAAAATAAAGAAAATGAAATGACAAGAAGATTGTGGGGCTGAATCATCCTCTTACTAAAGTTAGCTCAGTGTGAGTACTAAGAATGAGCAACAGAATTCAATGATATTTAGTAGTTTACGAAAATTGTTTCAGCGTTTACATTTAACAACTACAAAGTTTGATAATTTCTCGTGTGCATATTGTACATGTACTGGGGCCGACGTGATTTGTGGCTGATGATGATATTGCATTATGATTATTGTAATTAGCTAGTGTGATTCGATAGACCAACCGCAATCTTCTCTTAATGTTTGTGTGTGAAGCTACTTGTGATAAGACATTATACTCAATTGTGGTACTTAATCTAGCTACTACCTTGTTTTCTTGAGCGCCAAGACTCCCTCAAATAAGTATTGGAATGTTCTCATATTGATTATTAGTGTTAAAATAATTTATACAAGATTATTTTAATATTTATGTATACATACATTAATTTGCATTTAAAGGGCTAGTTAATTTCTTGATCAAACTCTAACTTTCTACTATAAACTAAAGGGTTTATTATTAATACTTGTAATAGGATAAGAGCAACTTAAAAAAAAAATCTAAGGAGGGTTTTTCATTAAAAAAATTAAAAAAAAAAAAGTAATAGAGGGATTTGCGTGATCATTTTTAAAATTAAAGGGGTCTTCATGTATAATAATAGTACAAAACTCTTGGATTCTAATAGTCTTTTCCCCTGTTTAAAAGCTATATAAATTGAAATAGGAGGAAAAAAAGGAAGAAAATTCCCATAAACAAAAAGCTCCCTAACTAATATTTAATTAAAATTACAAATTTTCCTTTTTTATTATACAGGAGAAGAAACTTGATATTTTGCGAAGATAAATTTGCTCTTTAACTGGATCCACAATCTCAGCCGCACATTACTTCCACTGCAAGTTTCTTAGTTGCATCAGGACACAAACCCTTGTTGAGATTTACTTCAGTTAGTTCTATTGCACATTTATTTTTACTGAGGCAAACCTGCAATAATTACGAGGAATAAAATAAATATATTAAAGTAAAGTTTGTAGATTTAGATGCTTGCACATTGTAAAATTTAAATTTGACACAACTTTTACAAAATTAAATATGAATTTTAAAACGTGTAAACATCTGCACTGAATAAGTGTATTATTAACAAAATAATAAGAGCAAATGAGACTGTAATTACCTTTTCAACATCAGAAGTAGAATTAGGATCATGACAATCCCCAATGCTCAAGGAGCCACATTTTCCTGTTGGAGTTCCAAAGCTTGCAAATTTTACGGCGGAGATGCTACGGTTCTTAGGGCACTGGAGGTGAATATGCATTATTGTGGGTGCTTTCATTTCCATCTTCATCAGCAGCAACAAGGCCACAAATGCTTGAGATATTACGCCGCGAGAACCTAATTCTTGTTGGATCTCCATCTTTCTCCTCGAAAATCACCAGAATGTTTCCAGATGGCTTGAACCAAGACCGCGGAACATGGTACCTGATCAATGCAAAAATAAAAAAAATACATAGTTGTAACAAGAACAAAGATGTATACATTTTTGTTTTTTCTATCTTAATTTACCATCTTTGTGTTGGTTCCCCGCAACCAGTGAGGCATTTTTGTTGGTTGAACGTGCCTCTGTAATCGCATTCTCGAACACAATGATCATCAATAGAACTTCTCTTATCCCAGTATCTTCCAATCGGTTCGCCATTTAGCCAAGCTTGGCCTTTCCCCATATGAAGCATATCCAAACCAATAGGTTCATCTCCAGCCGGTTCATTCACAACAGCCTGTGACATTCCATGCACTAACAAATTAAAAGCTATTTTTTGACACAAAAAATTATGAACATCCCAAATTTTTTTTTTTTTTTAAGTACCTTGTACCATGTCAGAGGCTGATTTTTTGGCGGTTCTGAAGTTGGTGTCCAATTTACATTAGTCAAATTATCAGGATTGTATATTCTAAGGTCTTCTCCTTGCACTCCTATCTGGAAAAACATAGGAACCGTGAAAAGGGTAAGGTGAGGCTCTTGAAATTTCAAGGGCTAGTAAAATAATTAAATCGTATTAAACTAAATATTGAAGAAGCAAACCTTATAGGTCCAATTATGTGAAGACAAATCCAGCGTCCCGTTGTTGAAACCCTTAATCTTAACACTGGTTAATCCAGTTCCTGTCCATTCATAAAATGTTCCTGCACTCTAAAGAAGCAAGAAGAGTAGCGCTAGTAAGGATTTTGAATGTCGCGTTTGATTATTCAGAAGTAACTCAAAGTTGATCGCATATATCTTTTACAGAAAATAATTATGTAAAATGATACAAAGACAGGTGACTCACTGGTAAGCCAACTGTCATGCTTAATACATCAATTTTATTCTTCCCCGCTTTCAGAGGGATGGGAGCCGTAAAATTAAAGACTAGTGTGCCAGTTGAATATGTAGCATTACCTGACATAGGCAAACGATTGTACTTATATGAGCTAGTTGACCAGATTTGATGACAAAATGAATTTTAGAAACTGATTGATGTTGAATGTGTCCATTCAACGGCTTATATTAGTATACTAGATCATAAACAACAGTCTAGCACAAAACGGAGAGGCATTGAGCTCAAAAAGAACCTTGCCAAAAGTAAAAAGATAATAACCTTGAACAAGTTCCTCATTGATAAAAGCATGAAGTGTATGACCCTTCGATTCAATTAGAAGAACCGGCTGGATTCCCGTCCTTAAGAACTCTTCATCTTCGTTAACAATTATGCTGCAATCACAGAACAAAGATAACACTTCAGATTCAGAAACTCTTTCCAGATTCATTCATAAATCTTTAGGCAATAATGAATATGCCCCGAGCTTTTACCAGCAAGCTTTTGCAATAGGTTGAATGAAGCATAATCGAACCAACCCAACCCCACATCAGTTTTTGGAGAAAAGGAAAAAGAATCTCGAATGATAAATCCCGAAATTCAACTGATGAAAAATCTGCTGGTAAGTTTTTTCAGAATGAGACTAACCTTGTTGTGTACCAAAGATAGTCAGTAGTATCTTTTGTGGTATTAAGGTGATCCACAAGACCACTTTTAACAAAGTTTGCTTCACCCCATATCCCAGTCATCTCCTTAAATACATCCCATTTTAGAGATTTTGAACCTTCATCCGTTGATGAATCTGACTGCTGCAAATACTCTGGTACCATTTCAATTAACGATGTTTGGGTACTTACCTGCGTCATTTTTTTTTAACATTTATAAGTTCGACATCTAACCACTTTGTAAGGACACAGATGCACCTCAATTTTTATACTGGTAGAATTTGATAAAACTGGATCTTAATATGTAATAATTCTCGAGCGCAGACGTCTAAACAACAGTATGGAAGGCCAAATCTGCATTTTATAACATGCAAACATCTGGCACCGGAAAGGGACTATGAGATTGAAACTTACTTTTGCAGTGTTAAATACTACATTTTTGCAGTCTGGGAGAATGCTAACTGACCATGCAGGCAAGAAATATGACACATTTCTAAAGACAACCGTTATGTCAGTGGCATTATCTGTGTTAGCAAGAAATGCAGCACAAGCTCCAGAGGAATCAGCGTAGACATCGGCCTACAAAACAGAAACTTAAATCATAATAGAAGGATGACACTTTAGATTGAAAATCTAGAGATTACAACAATGAGAAACAAATTAATCACCTCTTGGGAAGGGCCTAGTGACAGGTTGATGGGGTCACTGTTGAGCAATGCATCTTCGCACAACATTATAGCTTCATGAAGTTCTTTAAGGTGTCCCCACTTTGGATTCCTTGGTAAGCCTATAAGCCAAAGTGGGAAATTAAGCATAAACATCAAACAAATAACAAAAGCTAGCTAGAAGATGAATTTATAAAACATATTTTGCAGATTTTAATCATAGACATGTAATAATAACTCACCATATTCATCAATTGGTGCATCATAGTCATAACTTGTTGTAACAAAATCTCCTGATGTGCGACCAAAATTTGTGCCACCATGATACTATAAACCACAGGAAACAACAAAATGGTAATTATGGTTAGCAAATTTAAAAGTCTGGACATGGTCGGAGCCAGAGTTGGGAACCTGGGGAACCAAAAAGTCAAAATAGTAAAAGTAGAGAGGCGAAGGCAAGCAAATTCCAGAGATCTTTTGGGGGGTGGGGAATATTGAGACTTAAAGTTATTGGGCAAACTTTTAGAAATATAAAGTTAAACGGACCAAATTCTAACAACAAGAATAGAAATCTGAGTTAAAATAATAATGCATGAGCAAAGTTAAATAAATAACTATCCTTTATGTTCAAATTACCAATAGAAATAAGAAAAACAATTGTGAGCTCCACCTATAGGTTCGGGTACAATAATTAAGTCGATATTATTTGTTTTGGCATAATTTTCGTAATATTTTTCACTACTATCTTAACTAGGGACGTAAAATGTGACTAATGATAAGTTGCTCAATGTGACAATTAAAAAGAAATAATTTAAAATGGAATCGATATAAATTAATAATTTCGATTAAATAATTTTTTATTTTTACTGGTTCTGACTTGGGCTTGGAGGCTCTATTTTATAAAGAAAACACATTGTATGAATAAAAGAAGATCATTATTGAAAATACCATATAGTAGTTGTGTACGCTGCCACCTTTTTGGATAAAACGAGCAACAGAAAAAGCAACATCCTGATGTGGCCTATGAGGATCTGGTGCCCCAAATTTTTTAAACCTGGTAAGTTTCAAGCATCAATGGTAACATAATATAATCTAAGTTCTAAGGAGATTAAATCAGAAATTTAAGAAAGCTTCAATAAATGAAACAGTTTTTGCATTACCATCCAGGCCAATTCTCAGTCCAAATTTTGGGCATTTTTGATGAATGAGGCGTGAATTGGTCACAGTAAAAGGAGTTACAAGTATCTATCTGCAATAAAATGACAAGAGTTATATGGCTTTGGGTTAAAAGCTTCAAATTCTCGTTATTTTTATCTTATTAATCCTTTTTTTTTTGTTCAGCACCTGACATGTATTAACTTTTTTTCCCCTTGTTTTCATTGTTAAAAATCTCAAATGAATCTTTACTCAAAACATAAAAAAAGGGTCTTCTAAAAGAAGCAGCTATAAATTTTTAATTATTGGCAACATATTTTTTAATTTAAAACTAATTTATTTCCGCAAATGCTACAAATACTTATACAATATTACAATATCTAACAAAAATGTTATTTGCTAATACCGAAAAACTGTGAGAATTGTTATTTATAGATGTCGTATTGTAGACTTGTAGTAAATCGTTTATTGTTTTTTGATATTTTTATTTGGACATGACAAAAAAAAATAATGATAGGGTTATAAATTTTTATACAAATTTATTTTGTTCAAATTAGTGTTGCTTAAATTCATTGATTGGATAAAAAAAAAATGTGGTACATGATCTATTGAATTATACCACATCAGTTTGTATAAAATAAATTTATAGAATAGTTTATAGCTCTATCATTATTTAAAAAAAAAACCAAAATTATATTATATTTAAATTTTGTTCAAATTTCCGCCAAATTAATTATCTTGTAACTAATCTTTTACCACGGGGTCAGGAGCATCATATTGTTGGCACATAATCCAGGGCACTCCTGTATTTTGAGAAACAGCCATACTAGCAGCCCACATCGCATATTCCTTTCCTCCTTTATAAAATTGTTCATACCATTGATATTCATTTTCAACCTACACAATCCGAAAATTAATGTCAAAAAATGCCTTTTGAAATCATTTGTTACCCGAAATGAAATATAAAAAATTGAAAGAAAGAAAGAAAGAAAGAAAGAAAGAAAAAAGATATCTCAAAATTGGAAGGATCATTGCATTTTTAGTATCTTTATTTTTTTGCCTTATCCGTGCACGTTATTGTTTATTTTTCTTCACGCTAAAGCTACATCAAATGGGGCATAAAGTAGTATGGAAGCCAACTTCAACTTGCCTGTGCCAAAATGATGGGACCTCCTTGTGATGCAAAAAGTTTTTCCTTCTTCATCATGTCCACTATTAGTGTCATGAACTTTTGCATGTAAGACTATAAACACCCAATAGAAAATGATTCAATAACATGTGTCCAAATCGGACCATCCGCACTTTATAAAACATAAAATTTGAAACAATATAATGGTGGGTAAAATATTATGTTTTATTATTTCTACTTCACGTTTTAGAAAGTGCGAACATATAACCGAGTCACAACAAGAAATCAATTTCATACCATGAATGGCTTACTATACGACCGGAAGACAGTGCCAGGAATGTAGTGCAACCAAACCGGTACACCTCTGAATCATACGATCAACATTTGCATTTTAATTAAACGTAAATAGAAGCGAAAGACTGCAATTAATTGGCAGTTTTTTTTTTATAAGTGTGTGCGTGTTTGATAATATATATTTAATTAAGAAATTAAATCTTAATCTATGTTTGATAACATTAATGAAATAATGTACCCATAATTGTACTCAGCAGCAACAAATGGACCAATACGCAGAATCATATACATCCCAGCTTGCTGAACAGTCTTCACAAACTTGACCAGATCATACCTTCCCTCGAAAGAGTACTTGAAATCAAATTCCCATTATGAAAAAAAAATGTCAATAAAATTGAAAAATATAAAAATTAACTACCCAGAAAAAAAAAAAGAGTAGTCACTTACTTTGCCTGGAGAGAGCTCATGACCACTCCAAAACACATAGGATTCAATCGTATTTAAGCCACCTTCTTTTGCCGTTTGAATAAGCTCCGGCCACATCTACCACATGCCATATTTAGACTAAGTTTTTTTTTTTTTTTATTTTATGGAGAATAATTCGAAAATCTCGGATACGGAAATTTGCACTTTACTATAAAACAATTGTATGGACATTCGCAAGAGGAGAGAACTAAATCGAATTTGTTGCGTAAAAAATTTCTGACAATATTTTTTCTTAACCAAAAAATGAATTATGTCATAGAGAATCCAAATTGTTTATCCAACATTTCAAAAATAAAAATGAGAGAGAGAGAGAGAGAGAGAGAGAGCTGGAGTGATGACTCACCGCAGGAGCGCTGCGCGGATAATGAATGGAAGCAGAAAGGAAAAGTTTTCGCCGGCCATCAATGATTAAAGAGCGATGATCGTACGTTACATTTGCTGCTGAACAAAATGAATTGAAGCAGCTGAAGGAGAAGAAGATGAACAAAGCAATAAGCCTAACCGGTAATATTTTCATTCGCTTCATCTCATATATATATATATATATATATATATATATATTTCTTGACGAAAATATTGATAATTTTTCAGTGCTTGAGCAGTTGGTGAAATATTGAAGCTCTTGTGAGTTTGCAAATATATTTACATCAACCTCGGCCATTTATAGAAATGTCGGTAAGCATATGAGAAAAACGCTAAAGAAATGAAAGCAATATCAGATAAGGAGATATTAACATTAGGGGCTCTATTCTTTTGATATTCTATTTTTAAACTGATACATTCGGTCCATGTTTATCAATTAGATCCCTGACCATTTTGAAATGACTAAAACTTTGTATAAATCTTTATTACCACAATGACAATGACTGATGAGTGTAGCTTAAAAAGCATTCTGAAATTGAAAGAAATTACTCGTAAATAAGATGTTCTACATACAATTTAATTATTAATATGGATATTGAATTCCTTTAAATTAGAGAAATGAGGTGCGAATTAACCACTCAATTAAGACATATATGTTTATTTATAAGTTATATACTCTTAAGTTGTGAAGAGTTATTTAAAAAAAAGTGATAGTTAAGAATTTAAAGTTCAGTATTTTTGGTTATTTCACTTATATAGAAATGGAGAATCTTTGTGATAAAAATGACAAAACTATGCCTTCATTTGTAAAAACTTAAAAAAATAGGTACTCTGATGTTATTAACCATTAGATAAGTATTTCCCCATTTAAAACGAAGCAGGCGCATATCGGATCAAACGGATAAGATATTGGAAATATTACAGCAAGATATTTATATTTTAAACTAATCAGTTGATTCCATCCGGTACCGATTTAGAGTATCAAATAAATGCTGACAATCATTACTTTTGTTACTATTTTCAATAACAAAAATACATCCAATTGACCACGTTGAATGAATTTGCTGTAAGATATATCACAGGCGTTACGGCTTCACATTTATAATTGGGAATCCGCGTGTGCGTACATATATATGTATGGGGGACAGCCGCTTCCTTAAACCAATTGGATACAAAAGCAATAAATTTGTAATTCAATACTAAAATTATGATAAAAATTCCATTTTAATACAAGTCCACATGCAGCAGAATCAAAAGAATTTTAATTTTATTCTGTAAATGTTTATTTATTTATGTGATAAATAAAAAATAAAATTTCTCTAAATTTTTTTTAAAAATTATTATTATTTTAATTAATTTTTTTTCTCCACTAAAATAATAACAATAAGAGCCCATGCATGGCACGGACCTTACCATGGGAAAAAGAGTGATATTATTCAGGATTCGCGGTTCATTATCAAAAAACAAACATTTTTTAAATTTTGAGAGAATATGGAAGTTTGTGGCTGAGGACCATCGAATTGCTGCTCCCTGCGAATTGATTCCTCTTCATAATCGCGATCAGATCCGCCAACGATTTCAGCATTATCAGGAACGTCTTCAATGCTGGCACCGAACCGGAGAGTGAAGGCGTTGGGTTTGGCCTGGTTGCGATTTGCGTATACTGGACTCACCCCACAACATTTCACCTTGAGATGACCTTTTCCGAAATCGGACCAATACTGGATTAGGATGTCAAATGAAAATGCTGCAGCTGCTTGGTGGTCTCCATCTGGTAACCCAATCCCAATATTCCAACAAGGATATACTCCAAGATGACATGATTTGAGTTAAAGCCCAACGTGCTTGGATCGTGTCAATTGGTGGCGATGATGGCTGTAAGGAGTGGCGGGATGCCGGTCGGCTGTTGGCAGTAATGGCTCGTGGTCGCGGCTGATGATTGGGGTTGTGTCTGCAGACTGCAATCCTTTTGCTTTTGTTTCACACTTTCACTTGCTTCGTTTAGGGGCAAGGAATAGGGAAACTGGGAAAATGGAAAATAGTATTAGATTTTGATTACTTTTTCTTTTTCTTTTTCTTTTTTTTTAATTTGAATTTTATTGTATTTTATATAATATAAATAGATTAAGCTCATAATCAAGTCTATTATTTATGAATTTTTAATTTTTAAGTCAATGCCTTCAAATCTATAATGCGGGTTGGGCTTAAAGTTAACGGGCCTAAATTGGCGGGCCTAGAGGGGGGGGGCTTGGGCCAGCCTGAATTTTTTGCCGAGCCTAATATTGATTTCATTATAACCCCACAAGGTTGATTGAAAAATTGAGAAAAGAATAGAGGGTATTTGTTATTTTTATGGTAAGTAATTTTCTGTTTTGCAAAAATAATAAAATGTTTCGTAAGGTATTTTATGACATAATTTTGTATTTGACAAGAATAGATTATATCCAATTTTTATTTTTTTAGTGCATTTACTAAACAAAAATAGGAATGGGCAGAAATCAGAATGGCTGGAACGAGAATAAAAAATAAAAATCAGAATAAATTATTTATTTGAACTGTAATAATCGGAATTAAAATGAGTGGTGGTGTTCTCATTAATGTGTTTATTATGCCTTGCAATCGGAATGAATTGTTTAAGTTACTAAATACGTTAATTAATTGTTGCTATTATTATTATTATTATTATTGTCAACAACATCAACAAATAACAACAAAATAACATCACTGGTGAGCGACGGAGGCGGTGGTTGGACAATTGGCAAGTGGCAGTGAAGTTTGGAGAGTGATGGCGACGATTGACGGGTATGTATGCATGAGGTTGAAGATCTGAATTGTGTGCGACAGTGATGCATGCGATGGTGATGTGAGACAACCAGATTGCTACATTTGACGACCAACATACGATGTCATGGCTTTTGGTTCTCGTCAACAAGGCTGCAAATCAAACTCTTCCACAAGATTGTTATGCTACATTTTTTTTTAATTCAGGATAAAATTGGGCTAATGAATTTTGTAGGAGACCAAAATCGTCACTCCCGAAAATGGGAGACTAATTCTCACTCCTTAGAGAATCAATCACCCACCTTACAATTGCAATTCCATTCTAATTCCTCCTCTTATTTTACGAAATAAACACTATTCCTAATTCCGATTCTCTAATAGGTCAAGAAAATAAATTTTTATAACTATATTTCTATCAAGTTATAATCTCTTCATAATAATAAAGTTAGTTTGATATCAATAATATGACTATAGAGAGGTTTCACCATATAATTTGTTTCAAACAATCTACCAAACATGTTACTTATTTCACTTTCAAATGATAGTTCAAAACAAACTGTCAAATACTTTTTTATATTCACTAAAAACTAATGGGAGATTGACAAATTCCTCTTGTTGAAATTAATAAATCTCACTTACAGTAGTAAACCCTTGGCAACGTAATCTTACCAAATTACTCTTATTTAAAAATAATATTTTTATTCATATTTATTATAAATTAACTAAATGATATAAATAAAAATTAAAAGAAAAAAATTAAGTACTAAATCTAAGAATTATATATTTTGATGTGAATAAAAAATGAATAAGAAAATATTTTTCTTTTACTTTTATTATTTTTATTTTCATTTTTTACTTATAATAAATATATATTTTATATATCAAAATAACTTGTCAAATGATCCATTTAATTACTTTAACAACATTTATACCTTTCTGTTATACTAAACTTTGCAACTACTTTGGAAATGTAGTGTGAAACTGACCCTTTTTTTTTTTTGTGAAGCGATATATTTTCAATTAATTATTTTTTCCTTATCTTCACATATATAATATTATCAAACACGTGTTTACACGACACATAATCTCATTCATCACCAATTGGTTTGACCCAAAAAAAAAGAATTATACAATGAAATTCTAAATAAACAATTTTGCAATGCTTTTTATTTTAACTTGTTTGAATCAATACAAGAAAAAAGATATTAACAAAGTTATTACATTGGACAAAATAATATTTACAAAGACTTGAAGTTCACTATCCAAGAAATATATCTTATTATTTAATGACAGTTTACCATCTCAGACGTAGAGTTGCTCTTCCTTTAAAAAATAATTAATTCTTTTCCTTCCAAAGACCAGCAACAACATTAAATAAAACCTTTACATACTAAAAAATATAATTAGACTAATACATGATAATAATATAACCTTCAACTAAAATTTGTTGTAAAAACTAGTACAAATTCTATAAGTACATATTGCAAAATGGTATCTTTTCTGAGATTTCATTTCATCAATTAATTCACTGTGGACACTTGACGACGACACCAGTCCCTCTACTATTCTTCTTGCTGATTGTTCTTTAGCCATATATGTACTATATAATAATAGAAAACAGAAAAAATTGTAAAACCAAAATGCTGAAAAAACCAATTAGACATAATATTCTTAATGGTAAAACAATAAAAATACGGGGTTTAACAAAAAAAAATTTAAAAAGTTAAATTGATTGATTTACCTTCTGCACTCTTCGTCAAACGAGATTAAAAAAAAAAAATTAATTGCCTATTGTGGTTCTAAAAGTAAGGATTTTGGAGGATTGATGCCACGAAGATTTGATAAATAAGTTTAAAGCAAATTGATGATGATTAAACAGAAACATGTTATTGATTGAAGTAGAGAGCATATTAGGGTAGAGAGAAAGAAGCTATAGTTTGACAAAGGAAACCATAAGAATTGAAAAGGGAAGATTAGATTTTTTAGGCATGAATGAAATAGAAAAGCAACAAATTTCCTATCGTTAGAGATTAATTTGCAAAGAGAGAGATATTGTCCAATTGGGGGTAAACACAGAAAATTATTTAATTCCCTAGCTTTTAGGATTTTGATTTAATGGAATATGAAATATACCATATAAAATTTAATATTAAAGGCATGTAAATTATGCTTTCAAAAAATGTTATCACAGTATTTCAAAATTATATGCCATCATTTAGCAATAAACTAAAGTTATCTATGACATGTTTTAAGTATTTGCCATGTTATTATCTTTTATCCTGATGATAACAATGTTTATAATAGACATGCCGCCTTTTGACACCCACTTAAAAGTGATTTCCAACTCCCAAGATAAGAGTGTCTTGTTATATTATAAATGATAAATCAAATTCGATCTACAGAAAATCTTTAATTTTTTATTTTATTTTTTCTAAAAATAAAAAAAAAAACTTAAATATATGAAACTTAATTTAAGTGAAACTATGAAATTGAATTAGTTAGGGTTATGGATTCACTCTCAATAGTAAATAAAATTTAAAAAATTCTTTTTACCATTTTTATTTAGATTTATTGCCCAAAAAATTAATTATATAAATTATTATTATTTTTCCATTAATTTTATTATGGATTAAGTATTTATTGTGCTAAAATTTAATTTGTCTACAATAAATCAAAATACCAAGTTACCATATCTTATATTAAGATATTAAGAATTTATTGTGCCAAAATCTATTTTTTTTGTCTACAATAAATCAAAATTTCAAAATATAAAATATGTATAAAATTAATTAGAAAATAATTTAATTTATATAATTAAAAATAGAATTTGATTAAATCATATTTATTTCTCAAGAGTTTCACCTTACCCTAACTATTATTATTTAACTAAGCATGATTGAAATAAAATTAATTCTTGAAATTAAATTACTTATAATTAAAAGGAAATAAAACAAATAAAATTGAAAATAAAACTAATATTATTTATGAAAATAATTACACAAAATATTAAAACACACCTAGCAAAGAGGATTACAAGGGGATTAAGTGAATTTGAGAAGAGGAGGGATGAAAAAACACAAAAATGAGGCTCTATTTATAGAGAAATAAATTCATAATCCAGTGCTTTGCGGTCTATGATAAGCTTGATGCATGCGCTCCACACAACCATTAGATCAAGATCCAATGGCTGGTCAAACGTCAAAAGTCAAAAGTCAACCTTACACGTGGCATCATATGAAACGTCCGATTTGATCAAAGAATTGTTGAGATTTGGCCGATTAATTGGTGGATCAGGTCGACCCAAATACAAAGATTCGAATCCTTCAACTTGCTTCACCAACCATTGCCACGTTGCATAATCTTGGCCATTGAATAATGAACAATTGAGATTTAATCAAAATTGACAGCTATCCAGTGCATCCATATCTATAGTAAGCTCATTTTATCATCTAATCAATGCTTGGTCAACTGAAAAAGTCAATTTTTCTTCTAAAAGCTGGATTTTAAGCCAATCTTGACCCATCCTAAGGTTTTCGGACCTCAGGAATCTAAATTTAACCTTCATTTTCCCATTTGGAGCCTCGAATTATGTGAAATCAATATTTTACCTAATAAATACACAAAAATACTCAAAATTAAATATAATTAAAACATAATTAATAATTCTTAATCTATTACATGAATACAAATATAAATTATAATATATACACAAAATAACATTTTTATCCTTTAATAAATATATAATTTTTAACACTAATCACCTTTGACCATTTATAACAGCAATTAATTATATTTTATTGTAGATATTGTGCCATAGAAAGTCAATTTTGTTGTAGTGGAAGCTGCATGCATGGATTGTTTTTCAATTCGGTGCTGAATTACAACACTTTTGCTGCCTGTTTTTTAGAATTTTAAATGTATGAAACGGTGAAGCTCAACTATAAATAGATAGCTTCATTTTACAGAGCTTAAGCATCCTAAATTTCAAAGAAATAATTTGAGTGAAAAATTGTGTAGAAAGTGAACAATTGAAGAGTATAAGCAATTGAGTTATTCTTTTCCTTTTAAGTGTATGTGAAAGTACTAGGTGTATTTAAATTTTAGAAAGTGAGATTTATTTACTCAAATATTGTACTATAATATTTGTTAATAGTAAAATTATTTTCTCTTACTCTCGTGGATATAGACATAATTACCAAACCTAGTTAAATTTTTATATCTTTTATTTTGTTTTGATTATATAGTGAACTTAATTTCCCATTCCGCTTAAAATAAGTGATATTAGAGCACAATAATATGATCCTACATTACTAGAGCACAATATTCCTATTCCTGCCCATTCCGATTCCAGCTCATTTCGATTTCAGTTTAGTAAACGCAGCATAGAGTGAGAGAAGTTCATATTCCTCATTTCCATTCCATTAAAATTACCTATTATTATTATTAGAGCGTAATTGTAATCGTTTTGGACAGTTACCTATTATTATTCATGATAAATCATAAAATGGAAAACCGTAAGTAATTAAGGATAACATCATCATAGTTTTATCAAGGAACACGATCCATGCATGCTCTGAAAAACAACATATACTTATGAGGGACAAATTATTCCAAGCATGCACGATTTCATAGACTACAGCAGCCCTTCAGATTTTAAACTATAACCCGATCGCCTGTTTAGTTGGCGTCACGTTTAATCAAAACCAAACTAAAACCCAATCGGGTTATAGGCTTCAAAATATTTTGGTTTTGCCAGTTAGAAACCAAACCAAACCGTACCCTAAATAAACTATAAGTTTGGTTCGATTCCGGGTAACACAAACCGTTTGCCCATGCCTTTTGTTTTTTTTTTTTTTCCATGAGGAGAAAAATGTTATCCACTCTTCAAAAATATTATATAATCTCAAACACACTCTCTATATTTTAGAATTCCGTTTATAGATACGTTTTGTGCTCCATTGGGTATTCGTGGGATACTTTAGCCATTCGGAGATCTATCTTAATTTAACGGGCAGGAGCCACAATATTAGCAAAACTGGCAACGGTTTGCAAGAAAGAATCTGTCTACAACTTACTTAACGGGCTAGTATCATTAGGCATTTCTTTATAGGCAATGATCCACTAAGTTCGCCTTGCCAAAGGTTCACATGTAATGTTTATTTGGGTCTCATTGTACAGAACATAATTTAGAACCCAAATCACCACACACAGGTAAATGCCCTGAATAATGGCTTTGATCCACTAAGTACCTACTACTTTCGGGTATACAAGGGCCCTAGGCATTAGGCCTAAGTTTGATTTTTAAACAGCAAAATTCATTTTTTATTTTTCCTTTTTGTAATGATTGATCCCATTAATTCCTTGATTTTTATCTTAAAAAGTAAAAACTATTTTCAGAGTATTATTCTGGTTGTTTAATCAATCTTTAATTTCAACATTTGGGTTGTGTAACATTATCAATCCTTTCAACACTTGGAACCCGACTCCGACTTCGTATATTGTAATGTCTATCATTTCTTTATTTCATACGTTAAATTGCTGATGGATACATTTTGAATGTGGACCACAACATAAACTAATAATTCTTCTCCAAAGTCACTCTCATCCAAATCAATTCTTGCATTAGATGTAAATAAGAGAAAAAAAGACATCTACATCCTTAAAATTTAGAGAAATGGTCACTAATACCTCTAAGTTTTTTAAAAAAGACATTAAGATTTTTTTTTTTACCATAATACTTTTTACTTTTATTATACCAAAAAAATGACTCTAATGTTTTATAATAAGTAAAAATATAACATTAAAATAAATGTAATAATATATATTTCAAATAATTTCAATATTTAAAAATATTTTAATATTTTATAATCTATTAGATATATTTCATTGTATTAAAGTAAATTTTATAATAAATAGAATCATAATATTAAAATAAATTTATTAAAATTTAAATTATTTTGAATAATATTTAAAATAATAATTTTAACATTATTAGTATATGATTTTTTTAATTGTGAAATCTATTGAATGCAAATATTTTTTAAAATATCTACAATAAATAAAAATATATTATTAAAATAAACATAATAATTAACATATTTAAATTTTTTAAAATGTAAAAAATATTTTAATATTGTTAATCTACTAGATAAATTATATTATCTATATAATATTTGTATTTATTAAAAATTTTAATATCAATTTTTTTAGGATAATAGAAGTAAATTATATAACGGTCAAAAGGAGGTTTCAATATTTTTTAAAAAAATTTAGGAGTGTTATCATTATTTCTCAAAGATAAGGAGTGTAGATATCTTTCTTCCTAAACAAAAGAAGAAAGTCATGATGAAATAGGTCATTTAATCTGCACCACCGAGCCGAACAGCGCCTTATCATTCAGGAAACACAAACACAATCATCCGCAACCTAGCATTATCGCGTTTCCACAGGCAGCCATTGATTTATCATTTACATACGAATTGTCATCTTCCTATATTACAACATTATTATTGTTGTAAGCAATTATTTATTAGACCATCTTTTTTTTTTTCGGCTTTATGTGTGGAAAATCTTCCTCAACTTTTTTTCAGACTTGAGTGGTTGTTGCGTGAAGAAAACAAGACAAACCAAAACGAAAAAGAGAAATAGTTGGCCATTTCTCATAATTAACATCGCATATCAACGCGTCAATATGAAATATAATGTCAAGGAATTTTAGAAATTTAATACAAAATGTTACAATGAATTGTGATACTAATACAGAGATTACAGAGCATGATTGAAGAGTATGATAAACTTGGTGGTTTAGCTTGCAACATAGCAGGTCAAGTTGATTTAAGTGTGCAGCTCAACAAATTTGTTATGAGTTAGTTATGCTGACTTAGCAAGACGGTTAAAACAAGTTCAGTAGCTATTAGCTGTGTTTGTATGGAGATTCTAGATAAATCTAGCAAGTAGATTTGTATATGTAATCATCCAAGTATAAACACAAGAGCTTGATTCATTCTTGCGTAAAGTAATTATTGAATAAACTCAAAATTACTTTCTATCACTTTCTTTCATTCATTTTCTCATTAACCAAACATGGTTTTAGCTTAATTCAAACATGGTATC
This sequence comes from Luvunga scandens, assembly GCA_030449905.1. NCBI lineage: Eukaryota > Viridiplantae > Streptophyta > Magnoliopsida > Sapindales > Rutaceae > Luvunga > Luvunga scandens. The sequence goes on along the minus strand of JASUUG010000931.1, from coordinate 67 downwards.
AGAGCCATTTCTGATTTTAATCAAATTAACACCTCTTGTAACTTTGTAACACCAACAAAACTTGATC
>JASUUG010000930.1:0-43854 GCA_030449905.1 Luvunga scandens | reverse complement strand
AGTACTACCACCGTGAGGAGGCCACCGGCCCAGTTCTACCACAAGCGGACCAATTCGCGGGCACGTTTCGTCCCCTTTTCGCACCCCCGCACGTTCGGTAAATCTGCCGTAAAACGAGGTTCGGACCTCGGAATCGACTCCCGTCTTCTCCGACGTTCGACTGTCGCACGTATCTAATGCATCACCCTAAAATCCCGCACCGCCCCGGAAACGCGAAAGTTGGCCAATATCCGTGAGCTACAGCACACGGCCTTGGCGTTGGCCGCGGGGTGGCTGCGTGCCATGGTCTTGGCCTTGGCCTCGGGGTGGCTGGGTGCCATGGCCTTGGCCACGGGCTGGCTGGGTGCCCTGGTCTTGGCCACGGGGTGGCCGTGTGCCTTGGCGTTGGCCGCGGGGTGGCTGCGTGGCTTGGCCTTGGCCGCGGGCGAGCATTTGGCCAAAATGTGAGCGCACGGTCCTCGCCGTTTCTTCGTATTCTTGGACCAAAAACTGAGATCCACACCTACCTTCCACTTATTTCTCCGGTTTTGCCTGAATTCGACGAGTTGGCCCACCCGTTTGGGCACCCGTTCGCTGCCGGTAAGATGGCCGTAAAACGAGTTTCGGAGCCCGGAATTGTATTCCGTTTTCTCCCGCCACCGACTCCCACCAAACCCGACGACGCCAGCCCAAAATCCCACGCCACCCCCGAAATGCGAAATTTGGCCACAATCCGTGTGCTGTAGCTCACGGATTTTGGCCTTTTCTGGCGGAAAAATGGGCACAGGGCCTCCCGCATTATTTTTGCCATTTCTTCGAGCGGAAAGCAGTACTTCCGCCGTGAGGAGGCCCCCGGCCCAGTTCTACCACAGTTGAACCTATTCGAGGGCACGTTTCGTCCCCTTTTCGCACCCCTGCACGCTCGGTAAATCGGCCGTAAAACGAGGTTCGGACCTCGAAATCGACTCCCCTCTTTTCCGACGTTCGACTGTTGCACGTATCTAATGCATCACCCCAAAATCCTGCACCGCCCCGGAAACGCGATAGTTGGCCAAGATCCGTGAGCGACAGCACACGGCCTTGGCCTTGGCTGCGGGGTGGCTACGGGCCATGGCCTTGGCCTTGGCCTCGGGGTGGCTGCGTTCCATAGCCTTGGCCTTGGCCACCGGGTGGCTGTGTGCCGAGTCCTTTGCCGCGGCCTGGCTGGGTGCCATGGCCTTGGCTGCGGGCTGGCTGGGTGCCATGGCCTTGGCCGCGGGGTGGACGCGTGCCTTGGCCTTGTCCACGGGGTGGCTGCGTGCCTCGGCCTTGGCCTTGGCCGCGGGATGGCTCCCTGCCTTGCTCGAAATGCAGCACATGCTCACGACCAAGGTAGGTCGCACACTCTCACGGACACACAACACACACTCCGGCCGCGCTACCGAGGCAAGGATAGGGAGCTCGAGCGTGGCCCTGTGCCTTGGCCTTGGCCGCGGGCGAGCATTTGGCAGACGGTCCTCGCCGTTTCTTCATATTCTTGGACCAAAAACTGAGATCCACACCTACCTTCCACTTCTTTCTCCGGTTTTGCCTGAATCGGACGAGTTGGCCGACCCGTTCTCTGGCGGTAAAATGGCCGTTAAACGGGTTTCGGGGCTCGGAATTGGATTCCGTTTTCTCCGGCCACCGACTCCCACCAAACCCGACCACGCCAGCAAAAAATCCCGTGCCGCCCCCGAAACACGAAATTTGACCGCAATCCGTGTGCTATAGCTCACGGATTTTGGCCTTTTCGGGCGGAAAACAGTACTAGCACCGTGAGGAGGCCCCCGGCCCAGTTCTACCACAACCGGACCAATTCGCGGGCACGTTTCGTCCCCTTTTCGCACCCCCGCACGTTCGGTAAATCGGCCGTAAAACGACGTTCGGACCTCGGAATCGACTCCCGTCTTCTCCGATGTTCGAATGTCACATGTATCTAATGCATCACCCCAAAATCCTGCACCGCCCCGGAAACGCGAAAGTTGGCCAAGATCCGTGAGCTACAGCACACGGCCTTGGCCGCGGGGTGGCTGCGTGCCTAGGCCTTGGCAGCGGCGTGGCTGGGTGCCATGGCCTTGGCCTTGGCCACGGGGTGGCTGCGTGCCTTGGCCTTGGCCGCGGGGTGGCTACGTGCCTTGGCCTTGGCCGCGTGGTGGCTGGGTGCCATGGCCTTGGCCTTGGCCGCGGGGTGGCTGCGTGCCAAGTCCTTGGCTTTGGCCGCGGGGTGGCTGGGTGCCATGGCCTTGGCCTTAGCCGCGGGGTGGCTGGGTGCCATGGCCTTGGCCTTGGCCGCGGGGGGGCTGCGTGCCTAGGCCTTGGCCGCGGGGTGGCTGGGTGCCAAGTCCTTGGCTTTGGCCGCGGGGTGGCTGGGTGCCATGGCCTTGGCCTTGTCCGTGGGGTGGCTGGGTGCCATGGCCTCGGCCTTGGCCGCAGGGTGGCTGCGTGCCTTGGCTTTGGCGGCGGGCTGGCAGCGTGCCTTGGCCGCGTGGTGGCCACGTGCCTTGGCCGCGGGCGAGCATTTGGCGAAAATGTGAGCACACGGTCCTCGGCGTTCCTTCGTATTCTTGGACAAAAACTGAGATCCACACCTACCTTCCAGTTCTTTCTCCGGCTACAGCTCATGGATTTTGTCCTTTTCGGGCGGAAAAATGGGCGCAGGGCCTCCCGCATTATTTTCGCCATTTCTTCAAGCGCAAAACAGTACTACCACCGTGAGGAGGGCCCCGGCCCAGTTCTACCTTGGACAAAAACTGAGATCCAACCTACCTTCCACGCTTTCTCCGGTTTTGCCTGAATCGCACCCGTTTGGGAACCCGTTCGTTCGGTAAATCTGCCGTAAAACGAGGTTCGGACCTCGGAATCGACTCCTGTCTTCTCCGACGTTCGACTGTCGCACGTATCTAATGAATCACCCCAAAATCCCGCACCGCCTCGGAAACGCGAAAGTTGGCCACGATCCGTGAGCTACAGCATGGCCGCGGGGTGGCTGGGTGCCATGGCCTTGGCCTTGGCCGTGGGGTGGCTGCGTGCGTAGGCCTTGGCCGCGGGGTGGCTGGGTGCCATGGCCTTGCCCTTGGCCGCGGGGTGGCTGCATGCCTTGCCGTGGCCGCGGGCTGGCTGCGTGCCTTGCTCGAAATGCAGCACATGCTCGCGACCAAGGCACGTCGCATACTCTCGCGCACACACAACACACACTTGGGCCGCGCTCCCGGGGCAAGGATAGTGTGCTCGAGCGTGGCCCTGTGCCTTGGCCTTGGCCGCAGGGTGGCTGGGTGCCATGGCCTTGGCCTTGGCCGCGTGGTGGCTGCGTGCCTAGGCCTTGGCCACGGGGTGGCTGCGTGCCTTGGCCTTGGCCGCGGGGTGGCTGGGTGCCATGGCCGCGGGGTGGCTGGGTGCCATGGCCTTGGCCTTGGCCAAGGGGTGGCTTCGTACGTTGGCCTTGGCCGCGGGCTGGATGCGTGCCTTGCTCGAAATGCAGCACATGCTCGCGACAAAGGCACGTCGCACACTCTCGCGCACACACAACACACACTTGGCCGTGGGTGCCATGGCCTTGGCCTTGGCCGTGGGCTGGCTGCGTGCCTAGGCCTTGGGCGCGGGGTGGCTGGGTCCATGGCCTTGCCCTTGGCTGCGGGGTGGCTGCGTGCCTTAGCCTTGGCCGTGGGCTGGCTGCGTGCCTTGCTCGAAATGCAGCACATGCTCGCCCAAGGCACGTGGCCTTGGCTCTCGCGGGGTGGCAACACACACTTGGCCGCGGGGTGGCCGCGTGCCTTGGCCTTGGACTTGGCCGCGGGCGAGCATTTGCCAAAATGTGAGCACACGGTCCTCGCCGTTGCTTCGTATTCTTGGACCAAAAACTGAGATCCACACCTACCTTCCACTTCTTTCTCCGGTTTTGCCTGAATCGGACGAGTTGGCCCACCCGTTTGGGAACCCGTTCTCTGGCGGTAAAATGGCCGTTAAACGAGTTTCGGAGCTCGGAATTGGATTCCGTTTTCTCCCGCCACCGACTCCCACCAAACCCGACCACGCCAGCCAAAAATCCCATGCCACCCCCGAAACACGAAATTTGGCCGCAATCCGTTTGCTATAGCTCACGGATTTTGGCCTTTTTGGGCGGAAAAATGGGCGCAGGGCCTCCCGCATTATTTTCGCCATTTCTTCGAGCACAAAACAGTACTAGCACCGTGAGGATGTCCCCGGCCCAGTTCTACCACAACCGGACCAATTCGCGGGCATGTTTCGGCCCGTTTTCGCACCCCCGCACTTTCGGTAGATCGACCGTAAAATGAGGTTCGGACCTCGGAATCGACTCCCGTCTTCTCCGATGTTCGACTGTCGCACGTATCTAATGCATCACCCCAAAATCCCTCACCGCCCCGGAAACGGGAAAGTTGGCCAAGATCCGTGAGCTACAGCACACGGCCTTGGCCGCGGGGTGGCTGCGTGCCTAGGCCTTGGCAGCGGCGTGGCTGGGTGCCATGGCCTTGGCCTTGGCCACGGGGTGGCTGCGTGCCTAGGCCTTGGCCGCGGGGTGTCTGGATGCCATGGCCTTGGCCTTGGCCGCGGGGTGGCTGCGTGCCTAGGCCATGGCCGCGGGGTGGCTGCGTGCCTAGGCCATGGCCTTGGCCGCGGGGTGGCTGCGTGCCTTGGCTTTGGCCGCGGGCTGGCTGCGTGCCTTGCTCGAAATGCAGCACATGCTCGTGACCAAGGCACGTCGCACACTCTCGCGCACACACAACGCAAACTTGGCGGCTGGGTCCATCCCGGGCTGCAAGGATAGGGAGCTCGGCTGCGTGGCCTTGTGCCTTGGCCACGCGGGTGAGCATTTGGCCAAAAAAATATGAGCACACGGTCCTCGCCGATGCCTCGTATTCTTGGACCAAAAACTGAGATCCACACTACCTTCCACTTCTTTCTCCGGTTTTGCCTGAATCGGACGAGTTGGCCCACCCGTTTGGGAACCCGTTCTCTGGCGGTAAAATGGCCGTTAAACGAGTTTCGGAGCTCGGAATTGGATTCCGTTTTCTCCCACAACCGACTCCCACCAAACCCGACCACGCCAGCCAAAAATCCCATGCCACCCCCAAAACACGAAATTTGGCCGCAATCCGTTTGCTATAGCTCACGGATTTTGGCCTTTTTGGGCGGAAAAATGGGCGCAGGGCCTCCCGCATTATTTTCGCCATTTCTTCGAGCACAAAACAGTACTAGCACCGTGAGGATGTCCCCGGCCCAGTTCTACCACAACCGGACCAATTCGCGGGCATGTTTCGGCCCGTTTTCGCACCCCCGCACGTTCGGTAGATCGACCGTAAAATGAGGTTCGGACCTCGGAATCGACTCCCGTCTTCTCCGATGTTCGACTGTCGCACGTATCTAATGCATCACCCCAAAATCTCTCACCGCCCCGGAAACGGGAAAGTTGGCCAAGATCCGTGAGCTACAGCACACGGCCTTGGCCGCGGGGTGGCTGCGTGCCTAGGCCTTGGCAGCGGCGTGGCTGGGTGCCATGGCCTTGGCCTTGGCCACGGGGTGGCTGCGTGCCTAGGCCTTGGCCGCGGGGTGTCTGGGTGCCATGGCCTTGGCCTTGGCCGCGGGGTGTCTGGGTGCCATGGCCTTGGCCTTGGCCGCGGGGTGGCTGCGTGCCTAGGCCATGGCCGCGGGGTGGCTGCGTGCCTAGGCCATGGCCTTGGCCGCGGGGTGGCTGCGTGCCTTGGCTTTGGCCGCGGGCTGGCTGCGTGCCTTGCTCGAAATGCAGCACATGCTCGCGACCAAGGCACGTCGCACACTCTCGCGCACACACAACGCAAACTTGGCGGCGCTCCCGGGGCAAGGATAGGGAGCTCGAGCGTGGCCTTGTGCCTTGGCCGCGGGTGAGCATTTGGCCAAAATATGAGCACACGGTCCTCGCCGATGCCTCGTATTCTTGGACCAAAAACTGAGATCCACACTACCTTCCACTTCTTTCTCCGGTTTTGCCTGAATCGGACGAGTTGGCCCACCCGTTTGGGAACCCGTTCTCTGGCGGTAAAATGGCCGTTAAACGAGTTTCGGAGCTCGGAATTGGATTCCGTTTTATCCCACAACCGACTCCCACCAAACCCGACCACGCCAGCCAAAAATCCCAGGCCGCCCCCGAAACACGAAATTTGGCCGCAATCCGTGTGCTATAGCTCACGGATTTTGGCCTTTTCGGTGGAAAAATGGGCGCAGGGCCTCCCGCATTATTTTCGCCATTTCTTCGAGAGGAAAAAAGTACAAGCACCGTGAGGAGGCCCCCGTCCCAGTTCTACCACAACCGGACCAATTCGCGGGCACGTTTCGTTCCCTTTTCGCACCCCCGCACGTTCGGTAAATCAGACCTAAAACGAGGTTCGGACCTCGGAATCGACTCCCGTCTTCTCCGACGTTTGACTGTCGCACGTATCTAATGCATCACCCCAAAATCCCGCCCCACCCCGGAAACGCGAAAGTTGGCCAAGATTCGTGAGCTACAGCACGCGGCCTTAGCCGCGGGGTGCCTGCGTGCCTAGGCCTTGGCCGCGGGGTGGCTGGGTGCCATGGCCTTGGCCTTGGCCATGGGGTGGCTGCGTGCCTAGGCCTTGGCAGCGGGGTGGCTGCGTGCCTAGGCCTTGGGCGCCGGGTGGCTGGGTGCCATGGCCTTGGCCTTGGCCGCGGGCTGGCTGCGTGCCTTGCTCGAAATGCAGCACATGCTTGCGACCAAGGCACGTCGCACACCCTCGCGCACACACAACACACACTTGGGCCGCGCTCCCGGGGCAAGGATAGGGAGCTCGAGCGTGGCCCTGTGCCTTGGCCTTGGCCGCGGTTTGGCCGCGTGCCTTGGCCGCGGGCGAGCATTTGGCCAAAATGTGAGCACACGGTCCTTGCCGTTGCTTCTTATTCTTGGACCAAAAACTGAGATCCACACCTACCTTCCACTTCTTTCTCTGGTTTTGCCTGAATCCGACGAGTTGGCCCACCCGTTTGGGCACCCGTTCGCTGGCAGTAAAATGGCCGTAAAACGAGTTTGGGAGCTCGGAATTGGATTCCATTTTCTCCCGCCACCGACTGCCACCAAACCCAACCACGCCCGCTAAAAATCCCACGCCGCCCCCGAAACGCGAAATTTGGCCGCAATCCGTGTGCTATAGCTCACAGATTTTGGCCTTTTCCGGCGGAAAAATGGGCGTAGGGACTCCCGCATCATTTTTGCCATTTCTTCACGAGGAAAACAGTACTAGCACCGTGAGGAGGCCCCGGCCCAGGTCTACCACAACCGGACCAATTCGCGGGCACGTTTCGTCCCCTTTCGCACCCCCGCACGTTCGGTAAATCAGAGGTAAAACGAGGTTCGGACCTCGGAATCGACTTCCGTCTTCTCCGACGTTCGACTGTCGCACGTATCTAATGCATCACCCCAAAATCCAGCCCCGCCACGAAAACGCGAAAGTTGGCCAAGATCCGTTAGCTACAGCACACGGCCTTGGCCGCGGGGTGGCTGCGTGCCTAGGCCTTGGCCGCGGGGTGGCTGGGTGCCATGGTCTAGGCCTTGGCCGCGGGGTGGCTGCGTGTCTAGACCTTGGCCGCGGGGTGGCTGTGTGCGATGGCCTTGGCCTTGGCCGCGGGGTGGCTGTGTGCGATGGCCTTTGCCTTGGCCGCGGGGTGGCTGCGTGCCTTGGCCTTGGCCGCGGGCTGGCTGCGTGCCTTGGCCTTGGCCGCGGGCTGGCTGCGTGCCTCGCTCGAAATGCAGCACATGCTCGCAACCAAGGCACGTCGCACACTCTCGCGCACACACAACACAAACTTGGGCCGCGCTCCAGGGGCAAGGATACGGAGCTCGAGCGTTGCCCTGTGCCTTGGCCTTGGCCGCGGGGGGGCCGCGTGCCTTGGCCGCGGGCGAGCATTTGGCGAAAATGTGAGCACACGGTCCTCGCCGTTGCTTCGTATTCTTTGACCAAAAACTGAGATCCACACCTACCTTCCACTTCTTTTTCCGGTTTTGCCTGAATCGGACGAGTTGGCCCACCAGTTTTGGAACCCGTTCTCTGGCGGGAAAATGGCCGCTAAACGAGTTTCGGAGCTCGGAATTGGATTCCGTTTTCTCCCGGCACCGACTCCCACCAAACCCGATCACGCCCGCCAAAATTCCCACGCTGCCCCCAAAACGCGAAATTTGGCCGCAATCCGTGTGCTATAGCTCACGGATTTTGGCCTTTTCGGGCGGAAAAATGGGCGCAGGGCCTCCCGCATTATTTTCGCCATTTCTTCGAGAGGAAAACAGTACTAGCACCGTGAGGAGGCCCCTGGCCCAGTTCTACCACAACCTGACCAATTCGCGGGCACGTTTCGTCCCCTTTTCACACCCCCGCACGTTCAGTAAATCGGCCGTAAAACGAGGTTCGGACCTCGGAATCGACTCCCGTCTTCTCCGACGTTCGACTGTCGCAAGTATCTAATGCATCACCTGAAAATCCCGCACCGCCCCGGAAACGCGAAAGTTGGCCAAGATCCGTGAGCTACAGCACACGGCCTTGCCCGCGGGTGGCTGCGTGCCTAGGACATGGCCGCGGGGTGGCTGCGTGCCTAGGCCATGGCCGCGGGGTGGCTGCGTGCCTAGGCCTTGGCCGCGGTGTGGCTGCGTGCCTAGGGCATGGCCGCGGGGTGGCTGGGTGCCATGGCGTTGGCTTTGGCCGCCGGGTGGCTGCGTGCCTTGGCTTTGGCCGCGGGCTGGCTGCGTGCCTTGCTCGAAATGCAGCACATGCTCGCGACCAAGGCACTTCGCACACTCTCACACACACAGAACACACACTTGGACCGCGCTCCTGGGGCATGGATAGGGAGCTCGAGCGTGGCCCTCTGCCTTGGCCTTGGCCTTGGCCGCGGGCGAGCATTTTGCCAAAATGTGAGCACACGGTCCTCGCCGTTGGCCTAGGCATGCAGCCACCCCGCGGCCATGGCCTAGGCACGCAGCCACCCCGCGGCCATGGCCAAGGCACTTTGCACATTCTCGCACACACACAACACACACTTGGACCGCGCTCACGGATTTTGGCCTTTTCGGGTGGAAAAATGGGTGCAGGGCCTCCCGCATTATTTTCGCCATTTCTTCGAGAGGAAAACAGTACTAGCACCGTGAGGAGGCCCCCGGCTCAGTTCTACCACAACCGGACCAATTCGCGGGCACGTTTCGTTCCCTTTTCGCAACCCCGCACGTTCGTTAAATTAGACGTAAAACGAGGTTCGGACCTCGGAATCGACTCCCATCTTCTCCGACGTTCGACTGTCGCACATATCTAATGCATCACCCCAAAATCCTGCCCCGCCCCGGAAACGCGAAAGTTGGCCAAGATCCGTGAGCTACAGCACACGGCCTTGGCCTAGGGGTGGCTGCGTGCCTAGGCCTTGGCCGCGGGGTGGCTGGGTGCCATGGCCTTGGCCTTGGCCGCGGGGTGGCTGCGTGCCTTGGCCTTGGCCTCGGGCTGGCTGCGTGCCATGCTCGAAATGCAGCACATTCTCGGGACCAAGGCACGTCGCACACTCTCGCGCACACACAATACACACTTCGGCCGCGCTCCCGGGGCAAGGATAGGGAGCTCGAGCGTGGCCCTGTGCCTTGGCCTTGGCCGCGGGGTTGCCGCGTGCCTTGGCCTTGGCCTTGGCCGCGGGGTGGCCGCGTGCCTTGGCCTTGGCCTTGGCCGCGGTCGAGCATTTGGCCAAAATGTGAGCACACGGTCCTCGCCGTTGCTTCGTATTCTTGGACCAAAAACTGAGATGCACACCTACCTTCCACTTCTTTCTCCGGTTTTGCCTGAATCCGACGAGTTGGCCCACCCGTTTCGGCACCCGTTCTCTGGCGGTAAAATGGCCGTAAAACGAGTTTCGGAGCTCGGAATTGGATTCTGTTTTCTCCCGCCACCGACTCCCACCAAACCCGACCACGCGAGACAAAAATTCCATGCCGCCCCTGAAACACGAAATTTGGCCGCAATCCGTGTGCTATAGCTCAAAGAATTCGGCCTTTTCGGGCGGAAAAATGGGCGCAGGGCCTCCCGCATTATTTTCGCCATTTCTTCGAGCGTAAAACAGTACTAGCACCGTGAGGAGGCCCCTGGCCCAGTTCTACCACAACCGGACCAATTCGCGGGCACGTTTCGTCCCCTTGTCGCAACCCCGCACGCTCGGTAAATCAGACGTAAAACGAGGTTCGTACCTCGGAATCGACTCCGGTCTTCTCCGACGTTCGACTGTCGCACGTATCTAATGCATCACCCCAAAATCCCGCCACGCCCAGGAAACGCGAAAGTTGGCCAAGATCCGTGAGCTACGGCACACGGCCTTGGCCGCGGGGTGGCTGCGTGCCTAGGCCTTAGCCGCGCGGTGGCTGGGTGCCATGGCCTTGGCCTTGGCCGCGTGCTGGCTGCGTGCCATGCTCGAAATGCAGCACATGCTCGCGACCAAGGCACGTCGCACACACAACACACACTTGGGCCGCGCTCCCGGGGCAAGGATAGGGAGCTCGAGCGTTGCCCTGTGCCTTGGCCTTGGCCGCGGGGTGGCCGCGTGCCTTGGCCTTGGCAGCGGCGTGGCTGGGTGCCACGGCCTTGGCCTTGGCCTGGGCCACGGGGTGGCTGCGTGCCTTGGCCTTGGCCGCGGGGTGGCTGCGTGCCTAGGCCTTGGCCGCGGGGTGGCTGCGTGCCTTGGCCTTGGCCGCGGGCTGGGTGCCACGGGGTGGCTGCGTGCCTAGGCCTTGGCCGCGGGGTGGCTGCGTGCCTTGGCCTTGGCCGCGGGCTGGCTGCGTGCCTTGCTCAAAATGCAGCACATGCTCGCGACCAAGGCAGGTCGCACACTCTCGCGCACACACAACACACACTTGGGCCGCGCTCCCGGGCCAAGGATAGGGAGGTCGAGCGTTGCCCTGTGCCTTGGCCTTCGCCGCGGGGTGGCCGCGTGCCTTGGCCTTGGCCTTGGCCGCTGGCGAGCATTTGGCCAAAATGTGAGCACACGGTCCTCGCCGTTGCTTCTTATTCTTGGACCAAAAACTGAGATCCACACCTACCTTCCACTTCTTTCTCCGGTTTTGCATGAATCCGACGAGTTGGCCCACCTGTTTGGGCACCCGTTCTCTGGCGGTAAAATGGCCGTAAAACGAGTTTCGGAACTCGGAATTCGATTCCATTTTCTACCGCCACCGACTCCCACCAAACCCGACCACGCCAGCCAAAAATCCCACGCTGCCCCCAAAACGCGAAATTTGGCCGCAATCTGTGTGCTATAGCTCCCGGATTTTGGCCTTTTCGGGCGGAAAAATGGGTGCAGGGCCTCCCGCATTATTTTCGCCATTTCTTCGAGCGGAAAGCAGTACTAGCACCGTGAGGAGGCCCCCGGCCCAGTTCTACCACAACCGGACCAATTTGCGGGCACGTGTTGTCCCCGTTTGGCACCCCCGCACGTTCGGTAAATCGGCCGTAAAATAAGGTTCGGACCTCGGAATCGACTCCCGTCTTCTCCGACGTTCGACTGTCACACGTATCTAATGCATCACCCCAAAATCTCGCACCGCCCCGGAAACGCGAAAGTTGGCCAAGATCCATGAGTTACAGCACACGGCCTTGGCCGCGGGGTGGCTGCGTGCCTAGGCCTTGGCAGCGGGGTGGCCGCGTGCCTTGCCCTTGGCCTTGGCCGTGGGCGAGCATTTTTCCAAAATGTGAGCACACGGACCTCGCCGTTGCTTTGTATTTTCGGACCAAAAACTGAGATCCACACCTACCTTCCACTTCTTTGTCAAGTTTTGCCTGAATCCGACGAGTTGGCCCACCCGTTTGGGAACCCGTTCTCTGGCGGAAAAATGGCCGTAAAACGAGTTTCGGAACTCGGAATTGGATTCCGTTTTGTCCCGCCACCGACTCCCACCAAACCCGACCACGCCAGCCAAAAATCCCACGCCGCCCCCAAAACGCGAAATTTGGCAGCAATCCGTGTGCTATAGCTCACGGATTTTGGCCTTTTCTGGAGGAAAAATGGGCGTAGGGCCTCCCGCATTATTTTTGCCATTTCTTTGCGCGGAAAGCAGTACTTGCGCTGTGAGGAGGCCCCCGGCCCAGTTCTACCACAATCGGACCAATTCGCGGGCACGTTTCGTCCCCTTTTCGCACCCCTGCACTCTCGGAAAATCGGCCATAAAACGAGGTTCGGACCTCAAAATCGACTCCCCTCTTTTCCAACCCTCGACTGTCGCACGTATCTAATGCATCACCCCAAAATCCCGCACCGCCCCGGAAACGCGAAAGTTGGCGAAGATCCGTGAGCTACACCACACGGCCTTGGCCTTGGCAGCGGGGTAGCTGCGTGCCATGGCCTTGGCCTTGGCCTCGGGGTGGCTGCGTGCCATGGCCTTGGCCTTGGCCTCGGGGTGGCTGCGTGCCAAGGCCTTGGCCGTGGGCTGGCTGCGTGCCTAGGCCTTGGCCGCGGGCTGGCTGTGTGCCATGGCCTTCGCCGCGGGCTGGCTGGGTGCCATGGCCTTGGCCGCGGGGTGGACGCGTGCCTTGGCCTTGGCCATGTGGTGGCTGCGTGCCTCGTCCTTGGCCTTGGCCGCGGGCTGGCTCCGTGCCTTGCTCGAAATGCAGCACATGCTCGCGACCAAGGCAGGTCGCACACTCTCACGCACACACAACACACACTCCGGCCGCGCTCCCGAGGCAAGGATAGGGAGCTCGAGCGTGGCCCTGTGCCTTGGCGTTGGCCGCGGGGTGGCTGCGTGGCTTGGCCTTGGCCGCGGGCGAGCATTTGGCCAAAATGTGAGCACACGGTCCTCGCCGTTTCTTCGTATTCTTGGACCAAAAACTGAGATCCACACCTACCTTCCACTTCTTTCTCCGGTTTTTCCTGAATCGGACGAGTGGGCCCACCCGTTTGGGCACCCGTTTGCTGCCGGTAAGATGGCCGTAAAACGAGTTTCGGAGCTCGGAATTGGAGTCCGTTTTCTCCCGACACCGACTCCCACCAAACCCGATGACGCCAGCCCAAAATCCCACGCCGCCCCCGAAACGCGAAATTTTGCCACAATCCGTGTGCTATAGCTCACGGATTTTGGCCTTTTCCGGGGGAAAAATGGGCGCAGGGCCTCCCGCATTATTTTCGCAATTTCGTTGAGCGGAAAACAGTACTTGCGCCGTGAGGAGGCCCCCGGCCCAGTTCTACCACAATCGGACCAATTCGCGGGCACGTTTCGTCCCCTTTTAGCACCCCTGCACTCTCGAAAAATCGGCCATAAAACGAGGTTCGGACCTCGAAATCGACTCCGCTCGTTTCCAACCCTCGACTGTCGCACGTATCTAATGCATCACCCCAAAATCCCGCACCGCCCCGGAAACGCGAAAGCAGTACCTGCGCCGTGAGGAGGCCCCCGGCCCAGTTCTACCACAATTGGACCAATTCAAGGGCACGTTTCGTCCCCTTTTCGCACACCCGCACACTCGGTAAATCGGCCGTAAAACGAGGTTCGGACGTCGAAATCGACTCCCTCTTTTCCGACGTTCGACTGTCGCACGTATCTAATGCATCACCCCAAAATCCCTCCCCGCCCCGGAAACGCGAAAGCTGGCCAAGATCCGTGAGCGACAGCACACGGCCTTGGCCTTCGCCGCGGGGTGGCTGCATGCCTAGGCCTTGCCCGTGGGGTGGCTGGGTGCCATGGCCTTGGCCTTGGCCACCGGGTGGCGGTGTGCCAAGGCCTTGGCCGCGGGTTGGCTGCATGCCTAGGCCTTGGCCGCGGGCTCGCTGGGTGCCATCGCCTTGGCCGCGGGGTGGACGCGTGCCTAGGCCTTGGCCACGGGGTGGCTGCGTGCCTCGGCCTTGGCCTTGGCCGCGGCCTGGCTACTTGCCTTTCTCGAAATGGAGGATAAGCTCGCGACCAAGGCAGGTCGCACACTCTCACGCACACACAACACACACTCCGGCCGCGCTCCCGAGGCAAGGATAGGGAGCTCGAGCGTGGCCCATTGCCTTGGCATTGGCCGCGGGGTGGCTGCGTGGCTTGGCCTTGGCCGCGGGCGAGCGTTTGGCCAAAATGCGAGCACACGGTCCTCGCCGTTTCTTCGTATTCTTGGACTAAAAACTGAGATCCACACCTACCTTCCACTTCTTTCTTGTTTTCGGGGGAAACATGGGCCCAGGGCCCCCAGCGTCTTGTTCGGCATTTCTTCGAGCGGAAAAGAGTACTTGGAGCGTGAGGAGGCCCCCGGCCCAGCTCTGCCACAATCGGAAAAATTCAAGGGCACGTTTCGTCCGCTTTTCGCACCCCGCACGTTCGGTTAATCGGCCGTAAAACGGGGTTCGGACCTTGGAATCGACTCCCGTCTTTTCCGATGTTTGACTGTCGCACGTATCTAATGCATAACCCCAAAATCCCGCACCGCCCCGAAAACAAGAAAGTTGGCCCAGATCCGTGAGCTACAGCGCACGGTCTTTGGCCATTTTGGCCCGAAAAATGGGGCCCAGAGCATCCGCGCTGTTTGAACAACTTTTCGGTCCCGTAAGATAACTTCAGTCGAAATAGGTCACCTCCTAAAATTTCGGCCCAAACAAATTCGGACAGGCGCTTGGGCCCCGCCCGGTTTCTGCATTGGCCGTGGATGCCGCGCGCGGGCGGGCTGCTTGCCTTGGCCCCGGCCGCGGGGTGGTTGGGAGCCTTGGCCTTGGCCGCGGGGTGGCTGCGTGCCTAGGCCTTCGCCGGGGGCTGGCTGGGTGCCTTGGCCTTGGCCGCGGGGTGGCTGCATGCCTAGGCGTTGGCCTTGGCCGCAGGGCTGGCTGCGTGCCTTGGCCTTGGCCGAAATGCAGCACATGCTTGCGGGCAAGGCACAGAGCGGCGCTCTCGGGAAAAATAGCCACAAAACGAGTTTCGGAGCTCGGAATCGGCTTCCGCTTCCTCCCGCGGCGAACCCCCGCCAATACCGACAACACCAGCCGAAAATCCCTCGCCACCACGGAAACGCGAAATTTGGCCGCAATCCGTGTGCTATAGCTCACGGATTTTGGCCTTTCCGTGGGAATCATGGGCCCAGGGCCTCCCGCGTCTTGTTCGCCATTTCTTTGAGCAGAAAAGAGTACTTGGTGCGTGAGGAGGCCCGCGGCCTAGCTCTGCCAAAATCGGAACAATTCGCGGGCACGTTTCGTCCCCTTTTCGCAACCCGCACGTTCGGTTAATCGGCCGTAAAACGGGGTTCGGACCTCGGAATCGACTCCCATCTTTTCCGACGTTTGACTGTCACACGTATCTAATGCATAACCCCAAAATCCCGCACCGCCCCGAAAACAAGAAAGTTGGCCCAGATCTGTGAGCTACAGCGCACGGTCTTTGGCCATTTTGGCCCGAAAAATGGGGCCCGGAGCATCCGCGCTGTTTGAACAACTTTTCAGTCCCGTAAGATAACTTCAGTCGAAATACGTCACCACCTAAAATTTCGGCCCAAACAAAGTCGGACAGACACTTGGGCCCCGCCCGGTTTCTGCATTAGCCGTGGATGCCGTGCGCGGGCGGGTTGCTTGCCTTGGCCCCGGCCGCGGGGTGGCTGGGAGCCTTGGCCTTGGCCGCGGGGTGGCTGCGTGCCTACTCCTATGCCGCGGGCTGGCTGGGTGCCTTGGCCTTGGCCGCGGGGCTGCTCCGTGCCTAGGCGTTGGCCTTGGCCGCAGGCCTGGCTGCGGGCCTTGGCCGCAGGCCTGGCTGCGTGCCTTGGCCTTGGCTGAAATGCAGCAAATGCTTGCGGCCAAGGCACAGAGCGCCGCACTCGGGAAAAGTAGCCACAAAACGAGTTTCGGAGCCCGGAATCGGCTTCCGATTTCTCCCGCGGCGAACCCCCCCCAATACCGACAACACCAGCCAAAAATCCCACGCCGCCACGGAAATGCAAACTTTGGCCGCAATCCGTGTGCTATAGCTCACGGATTTTGGCCATTTCGGGGGAAACATGGGCCCAGGGCCCCCAGCGTCTTGTTCGGCATTTCTTCAAGCGGAAAAGAGTACTTGGAGCGTGAGGAGGCCCCCAGCCCAGCTCTGCCACAATCGGAAAAATTCACAGGCACGTTTCGTCGGCTTTTCGCACCCCGCACCTTCGGTTAATCGGCCGTAAAACGGGGTTCGGACCTTGGAATCGACTCCCGTCTTTTCCGATGTTTGACTGTCGCACGTATCTAATGCATAACCCCAAAATCCCGCACCGCCCCAAAAACAAGAAAGTTGGCCCAGATCCGTGAGCTACAGCGCACGGTCTTTGGCCATTTTGGCCCGAAAAATGGGGCCCGGAGCATCCGCGCTGTTTGAACAACTTTTCGGTCCCGTAAGATAACTTCAGCCGAAATACGTCACCTCCTAAAATTTCGGCCCAAACAAAGTCGGACAGGCGCTTGGGCCCCGTCCGGTTTCTGCATTGGCCGTGGATGCCGCGCGCGGGCGGGCTGCTTGCCTTGGCCCCGGCCGTGGGGTGGTTGGGAGCCTTGGCCTTGGCCGCGGGGTGGCTGCGTGCCTAGGCCTTCGCCGGGGGCTGGCTGGGTGCCTTGGCCTTGGCCGCGGGGTGGCTGCATGCCTAGGCGTTGGCCTTGGCCGCAGGGCTGGCTGCGTGCCTTGGCCTTGGCCGAAATGCAGCACATGCTTGCGGGCAAGGCACAGAGCGGCGCTCTCGGGAAAAATAGCCACAAAACGAGTTTCGGAGCTCGGAATCGGCTTCTGCTCTCTCCCGCGGCGAACCCCCACCAATACCGACAACACAAGCCGAAAATCCCACGCCGCCACGGAAACGCGAAATTTGGCCGCAATCCGTGTGCTATAGCTCACGGATTTTGGCCATTTCGGGGGAAACATGGGCCCAGGGCCCCCCGCGTCTTGTTCACCATTTCTTCGAGCGGAAAAGAGTACTTGGAGCGTGAGGAGGCCCCCGGCCCAGCTCTGCCACAATCGAAACAATTCGCGGGCACGTTTCGTCCCCTTTTCGCACCCCGCACGTTCGGTTAATCGGCCGTAAAACGGGGTGCGCACCTCGGAATCGACTCCCGTCCTTTCTGATGTTTGACTGTCGCACGTATCTAATGCATAACCCAAAAATCCCACACCGCCCCGAAAACAAGAAAGTTGGCCCAGATCCGTGAGCTACAGCGCACGGTCTTTGGCCATTTTGGCCCGAAAAATGGGGCCCGGAGCATCCGCGCTGTTTGAACAACTTTTCGGTCCCGTAAGATAACTTCAGCCGAAATACGTCACCTCCTAAAATTTCGGCCCAAACAAAGTCGGACAGGCTCTTGGGCCCCGTCCGGTTTCTGCATTGGCCGTGGATGCCGCGCGCGGGCGGGCTGCTTGCCTTGGCCCCGGCCGTGGGGTGGTTGGGAGCCTTGGCCTTGGTCGCGGGGTGGCTGCGTGCCTAGGCCTTCGCCGGGGGCTGGCTGGGTGCCTTGGCCTTGGCCGCGGGGTGGCTGCATGCCTAGGCGTTGGCCTTGGCCGCAGGGCTGGCTGCGTGCCTTGGCCTTGGCCGAAATGCAGCACATGCTTGCGGGCAAGGCACAGAGCGGCGCTCTCGGGAAAAATAGCCACAAAACGAGTTTCGGAGCTCGGAATCGGCTTCTGCTCTCTCCCGCGGCGAACCCCCACCAATACCGACAACACAAGCCGAAAATCCCACGCCGCCACGGAAACGCGAAATTTGGCCGCAATCCGTGTGCTATAGCTCACGGATTTTGGCCATTTCGGGGGAAACATGGGCCCAGGGCCCCCCGCGTCTTGTTCACCATTTCTTCGAGCGGAAAAGAGTACTTGGAGCGTGAGGAGGCCCCCGGCCCAGCTCTGCCACAATCGGAACAATTCGCGGCCACGTTTCGTCCCCTTTTCGCACCCCGCACGTTCGGTTAATCGGCCGTAAAACGGGGTGCGCACCTCGGAATCGACTCCCGTCCTTTCTGATGTTTGACTGTCGCACGTATCTAATGCATAACCCAAAAATCCCACACCGCCCCGAAAACAAGAAAGTTGGCCCAGATCCGTGAGCTACAGCGCACGGTCTTTGGCCATTTTGGCCCGAAAAATGGGGCCCGGAGCATCCGCGCTGTTTGAACAACTTTTCAGTCCCGTAAGATAACTTCAGTCGAAATACGTCACCTCCTAAAATTTCGGCCCAAACAAAGTCGGACAGGCGCTTGGGCCCCGCCCGGTTTCTGCATTGGCCGTGGATGCCGCGCGCGGGCGGGCTGCTTGCCTTGGCCCCGGCCGTGGGGTGGTTGGGAGCCTTTGCCTTGGCCGCGGGGTGGCTGCGTGCCTAGGCCTTCGCCGCGGGCTGGCTGGGTGCCTTGGCCTTGGGTGCTTTGGCCTTGGCCGCGGGGTGGCTCCATGCCTAGGCGTTGGCCTAGGCCGCAGGGCTGGCTGCGTGCCTTGGCCTTGGCCGAAATGCAGCACATGCTTGCGGCCAAGGCACAGAGCAGCGCTCTCGGGAAAAATAGCCACAAAAAGAGTTTCGGAGCCAGGAATCAGCTTCCGCTCTCTCCCGCGGCGAACCCCCCCCAATACCGACAACACCAGCCGAAAATCCCACGCCGCCATGGAAACGCGAAATTTGGCCGCAATCCGTGTGCGGATTTTTTCCATTTCAGGGGAAACATGGGCACAGGGCCCCCCGTGTCTTGTTCGCCATTTCTTCGAGTGGAAAAGAGTACTTGGAGCGTGAGGAGGCCCCCGGCCGAGCTCTGCCACAATCGGAACAATTGGCGGGCACGTTTCGTCCAATTTTCGCACCCCGCATGTTCGGTTAATCGGCCGTAAAACAGGGTTCGGACCTCGGAATCGACTCCCGTCTTTTCTGACGTTTGGCTGTCGCACGTATCTAATGCATAACCCCAAAATCCCGCACCGCCCCGAAAACAAGAAAGTTGGCCCAGATCCGTGAGCTACAGCGCACGGTCTTTGGCCATTTTGGCCCGAAAAATGGGGCCCGGATTATCCGCGCTGTTTGAACAACTTTTCAGTCCCGTAAGATAACTTCAGTCGAAATACGTCACCTCCTAAAATTTTGGCCCAAACAAAGTCGGACAGGCGCTTGGGCCCCGCCCGGTTTCTGCATTAGCCGTGGATGCCGCGCGCGGGCGAGCTGCTTGCCTTGGCCCCGGCCGTGGGGTGGTTGGGAGCCTTGGCCTTGGCCGCGGGGTGGCTGCGTGTCTAGGCCTTCGCCGCGGGCTGGCTGGGTGCCTTGGCCTTGGGTGCCTTGGCGTTGGCCGCGGGGTGGCTGCATGCCTAGGCGTTGGCCTTGGCCGCAGGGCTGGCTGCGTGCCTTGGCCTTGGCCGAAATGCAGCACATGCTTGCGGCCAAGGCACAGAGCGGCGCTCTCGGGAAAAATAGCCAAAAAAAGCGTTTCGGAGCCAGGAATCAGCTTCCGCTCTCTCCCGCGGTGAACCCCCACCAATACCGACAACACCAGCCGAAAATCCCATGCCGCCACGGAAACGCAAAATTTGGCCGCAATCTGTGTGCTATAGCTCACGGATTTTGGCCATTTCGGGGGAAACATGGGCCCAGGGCCCCCCGCGTCTTGTTCGCCATTTCCTCGAGCGGAAAAGAGTACTTGGAGCGTGAGGAGGCCCCCGGCCCAGCTCTGCCACAATCGGAACAATTCGCGGGCACGTTTCGTGCCATTGTCGCACCCTGCACGTTCGGTTAATCGGCCGTAAAACGGGGTTCGGACCTGGGAATTGACTCCCGTCTTTTCCGACGTTTGACTGTCGCACGTATCTAATGCATAACCCCAAAATCCCGCACCCCCCAAAAACAAGAAAGTTGGCCCAGATCCGTGAGCTACAGCGCACGGTCTTTGGCCATTTTGGCCCGAAAAATGGGTGGCCGGAGCATCCGCGCTGTTTGAACAACTTTTCAGTCCCGTAAGATAACTTCAGTCGAAATACGGCACCTCCTAAAATTTCGGCCCAAACAAAGTCGGACAGATGCTTGGGCCCCGCCCGGTTTCTGTATTGGCCGTGGATGCCGCGCGCAGGCGGGCTGCTTGCCTTGGCCCCGGCCGCGGGGTGGCTGGGAGCCTTGGCCTTGGCTGCTGGGTGGCTACGTACCTAGGCCTTCGCCGCGGGATGGCTGGGTGCCTTCGCCTTGGCCTCGGGGTGGTTGCGTGCCTAGGCGTTGGCTTTGGCCTTGGCCGAAATGCAGCACATGCTTGCAGCCAAGGCACAGAGCGGCGCTCTCGGGAAAAATAGCCACAAAAAGAGTTTCGGAGCCCGGAATCGGCTTCTGCTCTCTCCCGCGGTGTTCCCCCACCAATACCGATAACACCAGCCGAAAATCCCACGCCGCCACGGAACAGTGAAATTTTGCCGCAATCGGTGTGCTATAGCTCACGGATTTTGGTCATTTCGGGAGACACATGGGCCCAGGGCCCCCCGCGTCTTGTTCGCCATTTCTTCGAGCGGAACAGAGTACTTGGAGCGTGACGAGGCCCCCGGCCCAGCTCTGACACAATCGGAACAATTCGCGGGCACGTTTGGTCCCCTTTTCGCACCCCGTACGTTCGGTTAATTGGCCGTAAAACGGGGTTCGGACCGCGGAATCGACTCCCGTCTTTTCCGACGTTTGACTGTCGCACGTATCTAATGCATAACCCCAAAATCCCGCACCGCCCTGAAAACAAGAAAGTTGGCCCAGATACGTGAGCTACAGCGCACGGTCTTTGGCCATTTTGGCCCGAAAGATGGGGCCCGGAGCATCCACGCTGTTTGAACAACTTTTCAGTCCCGTAAGATAACTTCAGTCGAAATACGTCACATCCTAAAATTTCGGCCAAAACAAAGTCGGACAGATGCTTGGGCCCCGCCCGGTTTCTGCATTGGCCGTGGATGCCGCGCGCGGACGGGCTGCTTGCCTTGGCCCCGGCCGCGGGGTGGCTGGGAGCCTTGGCCTTGGCCGCGGGGTGGCTGCGTGCCTAGGCGTTGGCCTTGGCCGCGGGGCTGCCTGCGTGCCTTGGCCTTGGCCGAAATGCAGCACATGCTTGTGGCCAAGGCACAGAGCGCCGCACTCGGGAAAAATACCCACAAAAAGAGTTTGAGAGCCCGGAATCGGCTTCCGCTCTGTCCCGTGGCGAAACCCCACCAATACCGACAACACCAGCCGAAAATCCCACGCCGCCACGGAAACGCGAAATTTGGCCGCAATCCGTGTGCTATAGCTCACGGATTTTGGCCATTTCGGGGGAAACATGGGCCCAGGGCCTCCGGCTTCTTGTTCGCCCTTTCTTCGAGCGGAAAAGAGTACTTGGAGCGCGAGGAGGCCCCCGGCCCAGCTCTGCCACAATCGGAACAATTCGCGGGCACGTTTCGTCCCCTTTTCGCACCCCGCACGTTCGGTTACTCGGCCTTAAAACGGGGTTCGGACCTCGGAATCGACTCCCGTCTTTTCCGACGTTTGACTGTCGCACGTATCTAATGCATAACCCCAAAATCTCGCACCGCCTAGAAAACAAGAAAGTTGGCGCAGATCCGTGGGCTACAGCGCACGGTCTTTGGCCATTTTGGCCCGAAAAATGGGGCCCGGAGCAAACGCGCTGTTTGAACAACTTTTCAGTCCCGTAAGTTAACTTCAGTCGAAATACGTCACCTCCTAAAATTTCGGCCCAAACAAAGTCGGACAGACGCTTGGGCCCCGCCCGGTTTCTGCATTGGCCGTGGATGCCGCGCGCGGGTAGGCTGCTTGCCTTAGCCCCGGCCGCGGGTGGTTGGGAGCCTTGGCCTTGGCCACGTGGTGGCTGCGTGCCTGGGCCTTCGCCGCGGGCTGGTTGGGTGCCTTGGCCTTGGGTACCTTGGCCTTGGCCGCGGGGTGGCTGCGTGCCTAGGCGTTGGCCTTGGCCGCAGGGCTGGCTGCGTGCCTTGGCCTTGGCCGAAATGCAGCACATGCTTGCGGCCAAGGCACAGAGCGGCGCTCTCGGGAAAAATAGCCACAAAAAGAGTTTCAGAGCCCGGAATCGGCTTCCGCTCTCTCCCTCGGCGAACCCCCACCAATACCGACAACACCAGCCGAAAATCCCACGCCGCCACGGAAACGCGAACTTTGGCCGCAATCTGTGTGCTATAGCTCACGGATTTTGGCCATTTCGGGGGAAACATGGGCCCAGGGCCCCCCGCGTCTTGTTCGCCATTTCTTCGAGCGGAAAAGAGTACGTGGAGCGTGAGGAGGCTTCCGGCCCAGCTCTGCCACAACCGGAACTATTCGCGGGCACGTTTCGTCCCCTTTTCGCAACCCGCTTGTTCGGTTAATCGGCCGTATAACGGGGTTCGGACCTCGGAATCGACTCCCGTCTTTTCCGACGTTTGACTGTCGCACGTATCTAATGCATAACCCCAAAATCTCGCACCGCCTCGAAAACAAGAAAGTTGGCGCAGATCCGTGGGCTACAGCGCACGGTCTTTGGCCATTTTGGCCCGAAAAATGGGGCCCGGAGCAAACGCGCTGTTTGAACAACTTTTCAGTCCCGTAAGTTAACTTCAGTCGAAATATGTCACCTCCTAAAATTTCGGCCCAAACAAAGTCGGACAGACGCTTGGGCCCCGCCCGGTTTCTGCATTGGCCGTGGATGCCGCGCGCGGGCGGGCTGCTTGCCTTGGCCCCGGCCGCGGGGTGGCTGGGAGCCTTGGCCTTGGCCGCGGGGTGGCTGCGTGCCTAGGCCTTCGCCGCGGGCTGGCTGGGTGCCTTGGCCTTGGCCGCGGGCTGGCTGCGTGCCTTGGCCTTGGCCGAAATGCAGCACATGCTTGCGGCCAAGGCACAGAGCGCCGCACTCGGGAAAAATAGCCACAAAACGAGTTTCGGAGCCCGGAATCGGCTTCCGCTTTCTCCCGCGGCGAACCCCCGCCAATACCGAAAACACCAGCCCAAAATCCCACGCCGCCACGGAAACGCAAAATTTGGCCGCAATCCGTGTGCTATAGCTCACGGATTTTGGCCATTTCGGGGGAAACATGGGCCCAAGGCCTCCCACGTCTTGTTCGCCATTTCTTCGAGCGGAAAAGAGTACTTGGAGCGTGAGGAGGCCCCCGGCACAGCTCTGCCATAATCGGAACAATTCGCGGGCACGTTTCGTCCCCTTTTCGCACCCCGCACGTTCGGTTAATCGGCCGTAAAACGGGGTTCGCACCTCGGAATCGACTCCCGTGTTTTCCGATGTTTGACTGTCGCACGTATCTAATGCATAACCCCAAAATCCCGCACCACCCCGAAAACAAGAAAGTTGGCCCAGATCCGTGAGCTACAGCGCAAGGTCTTTGGCCATTTTGGCCCGAAAAAGGGGCCCGGAGCATCAGCGCTGTTTGAACAACTTTTCAGTCCCGTAAGATAACTTCAGTCGAAATACGTCACCTCCCAAATTTCGGCCCAAACAAAGTCGGACAGACGCTTGTGCCCTGCCCGGTTTCTGCATTGGCCGTGGATGCCGCGCGCAGGCGGGCTGCTTGCCTAGGCCTTCGCCGCGGGCTGGCTGGGTGCCTTGGCCTTGGCCTGGGGCTGGCTGCGTGCCTAGGCATTGGCCTTGGCCGCGGGGCTGGCTGCGTGCCTTGGCCTTGGCCGAAATGCAGCACATGCTTGCGGCCAAGGCACAGAGCGGAGCTCTCGGGAAAAATAGGCACAAAATGAGTTTCGGAGCCCGGAATCGGCTTCCGCTCTCTCCCGCGGCGAACCCCCACCAATACCGACAACACCAGCCTAAAATCCCACGCCGCCATGGAAACGCGAAATTTGGCCGCAATCCGTGTGCTATAGCTCACGAATTTTGGCCTTTTCTGGCGGAAAAATGGGCGCAGGGCCTCCCGCTTTATTTTTGCCATTTCTTCGAGCGGAAAGCAGTACTTGCGCCGTGAGGAGGCCCCCGGCCCAGTTCTACCACAATCGGACCAATTCGAGGGCACGTTTCGTCCCCTTTTCGCACCCCCGCACCCTCAGTAAATCGGCCTTAAAATGAGGTTCGGACCTCGAAATCGACTCCCCTCTTTTCCAACGTTCGACTGTCGCACATATCTAATGCATCACCCCAAAATCCCGCACCGCCCCGGAAACGCGAAAGTTGGCCAAGATCCGTGAGCGACAGCACACGGCCTTGGCCTTGGCCGCGGGGTGGCTGCGTGCCATGGCCTTGGCCTTGGCCACCGGGTGGCTGTGTGCCAAGGCCTTGGCCGCGGGGTGGCTGCGTGGCTTGGCCTTGGCCGCGGGCGAGCATTTGGCCAAAATGTGAGCACACGGTCCTCGCCGTTTCTTCGTATTCTTGGACGAAAAACTGAGATCCACACCTACCTTCCACTTCTTTCTCCGATTTTTCCTGAATAGGACGAGTTGGCCCACCCGTTTGGGCACCCGTTCGCTGCCGGTAAGATGGCCGTAAAACGAGTTTCGGAGCTCGGAATTGGATTCCGTTTTCTCCCGCCACCGACTCCCACCAAACCCGACGATGCCAACCCAAAATTCCACGCCGCCCCCGAAACGCGAAACTTGGCCACAATCCGTGTGCTATAGCTCACGGATTTTGGCCTTTTCTGGCGGAAAAATGGGCGCAGGGCCTCCTACATTATTTTTGCCATTTCTTCGAGTGGAAAGCAGTACTTGCGCCGTGAGGAGGCCCCCGGCCCAGTTCTACCACAATTGGACCAATTCGAGGGCACGTTCCGTCCCCTTTTCGCACCCCCACACCCTCGGTAAATCGGCCGAAAAACTAGGTTCGGACCTCGAAATCGACTCCCCTCATTTCCGACGTTCGACTGTCGCACGTATCTAATGCATCACCCCAAAATCCCGCACCGCCCCGGAAACACGAAATTTGGCCAAGATCCGTGAGCGACAGCACACGGCCTTGGCCTTGGCCGCGGGGTGGCTGCATGCCTAGGCCTTCGCCGCGGGCTGGCTGGGTGCCTTGGCCTTGGCCTTGGCCACCGGATGGCTGTGTGCTAAGGCCTTAGCCGCAGGGTGGCTGCGTGCCTAGGCCTTGGCCGCGGGCTGGCTGGGTGCCATGGCCTTGGCCGCGGGGTGGACGCGTGCCTAGGCCTTGGCCACGGGGTGGCTGTGTGCCTCGGCCTTGGCCTTGGACGCGGGGTGGCTACGTGCCTTTCTCGAAATGCAGCATATGCTCGCGACCAAGGCAGGTCGCACACTCTCACGCACACACAACACACACTCCGGCCGAGCTCCCGAGGCAAGGATAGGGAGCTCGAGCGTGGCCCTGTGCCTTGGCGTTGGCCGCGGGGTGGCTGCATGGCTTGGCCTTGGCCGCGGGCGAGCATTTGGCCAAAATGTGAGAACACGGTGCCGTTTCTTCGTATTCTTGGACCAAAAACTGAGATCCACACCTACCTTCCACTTCTTTCTCCGGTTTTGCCTGAATCGGATGAGTGGGCCTACCCGTTTGGGCACCCGTTCGTTAGCGTTAAGATGGCCGTAAAACGAGTTTCGGAGCTCGGAATTGGATTCCGTTTTCTCCGGCCACCGACTCCCACCAAAGCCGACGACGCCCGCAAAAAATCCACGCCGCCGCCGAAACGCGAAATTTGGCCACAATCCGTGTGCTATAGCTCACGGATTTTGGCCTTTTCTGGCGGAAAAATGGGCGCAGGGCCTGCCGCATTATTTTTGCCATTTCTTCAAGCGGAAAGCAGTACTTGCGCCGTGAGGAGGCCCCCGGCCCATTCTACCATAATCGGACCAATTCGAGGGCACGTTTCGTCCCCTTTTCGCACCCCCGCACCCTCGGTAAATCGGCCGTAAAACGAGGTTCGGACCTCGAAATCGACTCCCCTCGTTTCCAACGTTCGACTGTCGCACGTATATAATGCATCACCTGAAAATCCCGTACCGCGCCGGAAACGCGAAAGTATGCTGGCTGCGTGCCTAGGCCTTGGCCACGGGGTGGCTGCGTGCCTTGGCCTAGGCCTTGGCCGCGGGGTGGCTGCATGGCTTGGCCTTGGCCGCGGGCGAGCATTTGGCCAAAATGTGAGAACACGGTGCCGTTTCTTCGTATTCTTGGACCAAAAACTGAGATCCACACCTACCTTCCACTTCTTTCTCCGGTTTTGCCTGAATCGGACGAGTGGGCCCACCCGTTTGGGCACCCGTTCGTTGCCGGTAAGATGGCCGTAAAACGAGTTTCGGAGCTCGGAATTGGATTCCTTTTTGTCCCGCCACCGACTCCCACCAAACCCGACCACGCCAGCCCAAAATCCCACGCCGCCCCCGAAACGCGAAATTTGGCCACAATCCGTGTGCTATAGCTCACGGATTTTGGCCTTTTCTGGCGGAAAAATGGATGCAGGGCCTGCCGCATAATTTTTGCCATTTCTTCGAGCGGAAAGCAGTACTTGCGCCGTGAGGAGGCCCCCGGCCCAGTTCTACCATAATCGGACCAATTCGAGGGCACGTTTCGTCCCCTTTTTGCACCCCCGCACCCTCGGTAAATCGGCCGTAAAACGGGGTTCGGACTTCGAAATTGACTCCCCTCTTTTCCGATGTTCGACTGTCGCACGTATCTAATGCATCACCCCAAAATCCCGCACCGCCCCGGAAACGCAAAAGTTGGCCAAGATCCGTGAGCGACAGCACAAGGCCTTGGCCTTGGCCGCGGGGTGGCTGCATGCGTAGGCCTTGGCCGTGGGGTGGCTGGGTGCCATGGCCTTGGCCTTGGCCACCGGGTGGCTGTGTGCCAAGGCCTTGGCCACGGGGTGGCTGCGTGCCGAGGCCTTGGCTGCGGGCTGGCTGGGTGCCAAGGCCTTGGCCGCGGGGTGGACGCGTGCCTAGGCCTTGGCCACGGGGTGGCTGCATGCTTCGGCGTTGGCCTTGGCCGCGGGCTGGCTACGTGCCTTTCTCGAAATGCAACATATGCTTGCGACCAAGGCAGGTCGCACACTCTCACGCACACACAACACACACTCCGGCCGCGCTCCCGAGGCAAGGATAGGGAGCTCGAGCGTGGCCCTGTGCCTTGGCGTTGGCCGCAGGTGAGCATTTGGCCAAAATGTGAGCACACGGTCCTCGCCGTTTCTTCGTATTCTTGGACCAAAAACTGAGATCCACACCTACCTTCCACTTCTTTCTCCGGTTTTGCCTGAATCGGAAGAGTGGCCCACCCATTTCGGCACCCGTTCGCTTCCGGTAAGATGGCCATAAAACGAGTTTCGGAGGTCGTAATTGGATTCCGTTTTCGCCCGCCACCGACTCCCACCAAACCCGACGACGCCAGCCCAAAATCCCACGCCGCCCCCGAAAAGCGAAATTTGGCCACAATCCGTGTGCTATAGCTCATGGATTTTGGCCTTTTCTGACGGAAAAATGGGCGCAGGGCCTCCCGCATTATTTTTGCCATTTCTTCGAGCGGAAAGCAGTACTTGCGCCGTGAGGAGGCCCCCGGCCCAGTTCTACCATAATCGGGCCAATTCGAGGGCACGTTTCGCCCCCTTTTCGCACCCCCGCACCCTCGGTAAATCGGCCGTAAAACGAGGTTCGGACCTCGAAATCGACTCCCCTCTTTTCCGACGTTCGACTGTTGCGCGTATCTAATGCATCACCCCAAAATCCCGTACCGCCCCGGAAACATGAAAGTTAGGCAAGATCCGTGAGCTACAGCACACGGCCTTTGCCGCGTGGTGGCTTCGTGCCATGGCCTTGGCCTTGGCCGCGGGGTGGCTGCGTGCCATGGCCTTGGCCTTGGCCTCGGGGTGGCTGCGTGCCAAGGCCTTGGCCGCGGGCTGGCTGCGTGCCGAGGCCTTGGCCGCGGGCAAGCATTTGGCCAAAATCTGAGTGCACGGTCCTCGCCGTTTCTTCATATTCTTGGACCAAAAACTGAGATCCACACCTACCTTCCACTTCTTTCTCCGGTTTTGCCTGAATCGGACGAGTTGGCCCACCCGTTTGGGCACCCGTTCGCTGCCGGTAAGATGGCCGTAAAACGAGTTTCGGAGCTCGGAATTGGATTCCGTTTTCTCCCACCACCGACTCCCACCAAACCCGATGACGCCGGCCCAAAATCCCACGCCGCCCCCGAAACGCGAAATTTGGCCACAATCCGTGTGCTATAGCTCACGGATTTTGGCCTTTTCTGGCGGAAAAATGGGCGCAGGGCCTCCCGCATTATTTTTGCCATTTCTTCGAGCGGAAAGCAGTACTTGCGCCGTGAGGAGGCCACCGGCCCCACAATCGGAGCAATTCGAGGGCACGTTTCGTCCCCTTTCCGCACTCCCGCACCCTCGGTAAATCATCCGTAAAACGAGGTTCGGACGTCGAAATCGACTCCCCTCTTTTCCGACGTTCGACTGTCGTACGTATCTAACGCATCACCCCAAAATCCCGCACCGCCCTGGAAACGCGAAAGTTGGCCAAGATCTGTGAGCGACAGCACACGGCCTTGGCATTGGCCGCGGGGTGGCTGCGTGCCATGGCCTTGGCCTTGGCCTCGGGGTGGCTGCGTGCCAAGGCCTTGGCCGCGGGCTGGCTGCGTGCCTAGGCCTTGGCCGCGGGCTGGCTGGGTGCCATGGCCTTGGCCGCGGGGTGGACGCGTGCCTTGGTCTTGGCCACGGGGTCGCTGCATGCCTCGGCCTTGGCCTTGGCCGCGGGCTGGCTCCGTGCCTTGCTCGAAATGCAGCACATGCTCGCGACCAAGGCTCGTCGAACACTCTCCCGCACACACAACACACACTTGGGCCGCGCTCCCGGGGCAAGGATAGGGAGCTCGAGCGTGGCCTTGTGCATCGGCCTTGGCCGTGGGGTGGCCGCGTGCCTTGGGCTTGGACTTGGCCGCAGGTGAGCATTTGGCCAAAATGTGAGCACATCGTCCTCGCCGTTTCTTCGTATTCTTGGACCAAAAACTGAGATCCACACCTACCTTCCACTTCTTTCTCCGGTTTTGCCTGAATCGGAAGAGTGGCCCACCCATTTGGGCACCCGTTCGCTTCCGGTAAGATGGCCATACAACTAGTTTCGAGGTCGTGGTGGATTCCGTTTTCTCCCGCCACCGACTCCCACCAAACCCGACGACGCCAGGCCAAAATCCCACGCCGCCCCCAAAACGCGAAATTTGGCCACAATCCGTGTGCTACAGCTCACGGATTTGGGCCTTTTCTGGCGGAAAAATGGGCGCAGGGCCTCCGGCATTGTTTTTGCTATTTCCTCGAGCGGAAAGCAGTACTTGCGCCGTGAGGAGGCCCCCGGCGCAGTTCTACCATAATCGGACCAATTCGAGGGCACGTCGTCCCCTATTCGCACCCCCGCGCCCTCGGTAAATCGGCCGCAAAACGAGGTTCGGACCTCGAAATCGACTTCCCTCTTTTCCGACGTTCGACTGTCACACGTATCTAATGCAGCACCCCAAAATCCCGTACCGCCCCGGAAACATGAAAGTTGGGCAAGATCCGTGAGCTACAGCACACGGCCTTGGCCGCGTGGTGGCTTCGTGCCATGGCCTTGGCCTTGGCCACGGGGTGGCTGCGTGCCAAGGCCTTGGCCTTGGCCGCGGGGTGGCTGCGTGCCAAGGCCTTGGCCGCGGGCTGGCTGGGTGCCATGGCCTTGGCCGCGGGGTGGACGCGTGCCTTGGTCTTGGCCACGGGGTCGCTGCATGCCTCGGCCTTGGCCTTGGCCGCGGGCTGGCTCCGTGCCTTGCTCGAAATGCAGCACATGCTCGCGACCAAGGCTCGTCGAACACTCTCGCGCACACACAACACACACTTGGGCCGCGCTCCCGGGGCAAGGATAGGGAGATCGAGCGTGGCCCTGTGCCTCGGACTTGGCCGTGGGGTGGCCGCGTGCCTTGGGCTTGGACTTGGCCGCGGGCGAGCATTTGGCCAAAATGTGAGGACACGGTCCTCGCCGTTGCTTCACATTCCTGGACCAAAAACTGAGATCCACGCCTACCTTCCACTTCTTTCTCCGGTTTTGCCTGAATCGGACGAGTTGGCCCACCCGTTTGGGAACCCGTTCTTTGGCGGTAAAATGGCCGTTAAACGAGTTTCGGAGCTCGGAATTGGATTCCGTTTTCTCCCGCCGTCGACTCCCACCAAACCCGACCACGCCAGCTAAAAATCCCATGCCACCACTGAAACGCGAAATTTGGCCGCAATCCGTGTGCTATAGGTCACAGATTTTGGCCTTTTCGGGCGGAAAAATAGGCGCAGGGCCTCCTGCATTATTTTCGACATTTCTTTGAGCGCAAAAAAGTACTAGCACCGTGAGGAGGCCCCCGGCCCAGTTCCGTCACAACCGGACCAATTCGCGGGCACGTTTCGTCCCCTTTTCGCACCACCGAACGTTCGGTAAATCGGCCGTAAAACGAGGTTCAGACCTCGGAATCGACTCCCGTCTTCTCCGACGTTCGACTGTCGCACGTATCTAATGCATCATTCCAAAATCCCGCACCGCCCCGGAAACGCGAAAGTTGGCAAAGATCCGTGAGCTACAGCACACAGCCTTGGCCGCGGGGTGGCTGCGTGCCTAGGCCTTGGCAGTGGCGTGGCTGGGTGCCATGGCCTTGGCCTTGTCCACGGGGTGGCTGCGTGCCTTGGCCTTGGCCACGGGGTGGCTGCGTGCCTTGGCCTTGGCCGCGGGGTGGCTGGGTGCCATGGCCTTGGCCGCGGGGTGGCTGGGTGCCATGGCCTTGGCCTTGGCCGCGGGGTGGCTGGGTGCCATGGCCTTGGCCTTGGCCGCGGGGTGGCTGCGTGCCTAGGCCTTGGCCGCGGGGTGGCTGCGTGCCTTGGCCTTGGCCGCGGGCTGGCTGCGTGCCTTGCTCGAAATGCAGCACATGCTCACGACCAAGGCACGTCGCACACTCTCATGCACACACAACACAAACTTGGGCCGCGCTCCTGGGGCAAGGATAGGGAGCTCGAGGCTTGCCCTGTGCCTTGGCCTTGGCCGCGGGCGAGCATTTGGCCAAAATGTGAGCACACGGTCCTCGCCGTTGCTTCGTATTCTTGGACCAAAAATTGAGATCCACACCTACCTTCCACCTCTTTCTCCGGTTTTGCCTGAATCGTACGAGTTGGCCCACCCGTTTGGGCACCCGTTCTCTGGCGGTAAAATAGCCATAAAACGAGTTTCGGAGCTCAGAATTGGATTCCGTTTTCTCCCGCCGTCGACTCCGACCAAACCCGACCACGCCAGCTAAAAATCCCATGCCACCACCGAAACGCAAAATTTGGCCGCAATACGTGTGCTATAGCTCACGGATGTTGGCCTTTTCGGGCGGAAAAATGGGCGCAGGGCGTCCCGCATTATTTTCGCCATTTCTTCGAGAGGAAAACAGTACTAGCACCGTGAGGAGGCCCCCGGCCCAGTTCTACCACGACCGGACCAATTCGTGGGCACGTTTCGTCCCCTTTTCGCACCCCCGCACGTTCGGTAAATCAGACGTAAAACGAGGTTCGGACATCGGAATCGACTCCCGTCTTCTCCGACGTTCGACTGTCGCACGTATCTAATGCATATCCCCAAAATCCCGCACCGCCCCGGAAACGCGAAAGTTGGCCAAGATCCGTGAGCTACAGCACACGGCCTTGGCCGCGGGGTGGTGGCGTGCCTAGGCCTTGGCCGCAGCGTGGCTGGGTGCCATGGCCTTGGCCTTGGCCACGGGGTGGCAGCGTGCCTTGGCCTTGGCCACGGGTTGGCTGCATGCCTAGGACTTGGCCGCCGGGTGGCTGGGTGCCATGGCCTTGGCCTTGGCCTCGGGATGGCTGCGTCCCTAGGACTTGGCCACGGGGGGGCTGGGTGCCATGGCCTTGGCCTTGGCCGCGGGGTGGCTGCATGCCTTGGCTTTGGCCGCGGGGTGGCTGCGTGCCTTGCTCGAAATGCACCACATGCTCGCGACCAAGGCACGTCGCACACTCTCGCACACACACCACACACACTTGGACCGACCTCCCGGGGCATGGATAGGGAGCTCGAGTGTGGTCCTGTGCCTTGGCCTTGGCCGCGGGGTGGCCGCGTGCCTTGGCCTTGGCCTTGGCCGCGGGCGAGCTTTTGGCCAAAATGTGAGGACACGGTCCTCGCCGTTGCTTCGCCTTCTTGGACCAAAAACTGAGATCCACACCTACCTTCCACTTCTTTCTCAGGTTTTGCCTGAATCCGACGAGCTGGCCCACCCGTTTGGGCACCCGTTCGCTGGCGGTAAAATGGCCGTAAAACGAGTTTCGGAGCTCGGAATTGGATTCCATTTTCTCCCGCCACCGACTCCCACCAAACCCGACCGCGCCCGCCAAAAATCCCACGCTGCCCCCGAAACACGAAATTTGGCCGCAATCCGTGTGCTATAGCTCACGGATTTTGGCCTTTTTGGGCGGAAAAATGGGCGCAGGGCCTCCCGCCTTATTTTCACAATTTCTTCGAGAGGAAAACAGTACTAGCACCGTGAGGAGGCCCCCGGCCCAGTTCTACCACAACCGGACCAATTCGCGGGCACGTTTCGTCCCCTTTTCGCACCCCCGCACGTTCGGTAAATCAGACGTAAAACGAGGTTCGGACATCGGAATCGACTCCCGTCTTCTCCGACGTTCGACTGTCGCACGTATCTAATGCATTACCCCAAAATCCCACCCCGCCCCGGAAACGCGAAAGTTGGCCAAGATCCGTGAGCTACAGCACACGGCCTTGGCCGCGGGGTGGCTGCGTGCCTTGGCCTTGGCCACGGGGTGGCTGGGTGCCATGGCCTTGGCCTTGGCCATGGGGTGGCTGCGTGGCTAGGCCTTGGCTGTGGGGTGGCTGGGTGCCCTGCTCGAAATGCAGCACATGCTCGCGACCAAGGCACGTCGCACACTCTCGCGCACACACAACACACACTTGGGCCGCACTCCCGGGGGAAGGATAGGGAGCTCGAGCATGGCCCTGTGCCTTGGCCTTGGCCGCAGGGTGGCCGCGTGCCTTGGCCTTGGCCTTGGCCGCGGGTGATCATTTTGCTAAAATGTGAGCACACGGTCCACGCCGTTGCTTCGTATGGTTGGACCAAAAACTGAGATCCACACCTACCTTCCACTTCTTTCTCCGGTTTTGCCTGAATCGGACGAGTTGACCCACCCGTTTGGGCACCCGTTCTCTAGCAGTAAAATGGCCGTAAAACGAGTTTTGGAGCTCGGAAGTGGATTCCGTTTTCTCCCGCCACCGACTCCCACCAAACCCAACAACGCCCGCCAAAAATCCCACGCCGCCCCAGAAACGCGAAATTTGGCCGCAATCCGTGTGCTATAGCTCACGGATTTTGGCCTTTTCGGGCGGAAAAATGCGAAAGTTGGCCAAGCAGCTCATTGCCTTGGCCGCGGGTTGGCTGCGTGCCTAGGCCATGGCCGCGGGATGGCTGCGTGCCTAGGCCATGGCCGCGGGGTGGCTGCGTGCCTAGGCCTTGGACGCGGGGTGGCTGCGTGCCTAGGCCTTGGCCGCGGGCTGGCTGGGTATCATGGCCTTGGCCGCGGGGTGGCCGCGTGCCTAGGCCTTGGCCACGGGGTGGCTGCGTGCGTCGGCCTTGGCCTTGGCCGCGGGCTGGCTGCGTGCCTTTCTCAAAATCTAGCATATGCTCGCGACCAAGGCAGGTCACACACTCTCACGCACACACAACACACACTCCGGCCGCGCTCCCGAGGCAAGGATAGGGAGCTCGAGCGTGGCCCTGTGCCTTGGTGTTGGCCGCGGGGTTGCTGAATGGCTTGGCCTTGGCTGCGGGCGAGCATTTGGCCAAAATGTGAGCACACGGTCCTCGCCGTTTCTTCGTATTCTTGGACCAAAAACTGAGATCCACACCTACCTTCCACTTCTTTCTCCGGTTTTGCCTGAATCGGATGAGTGGGCTCACCCGTTTGGGCAACCGTTCGCTGCAGGTAAGATGGCCGTAAAACGAGTTTTGGAGCTCGGAATTGGATTCCGTTTTCTCCCGTTTTGGGCTGGCGTCGTCGGGTTTGGTGGGAGTCGGTGGCGGGAGAAAACGGAATCCAATTCCGAGCTCCGAAACTCGTTTTACGGCCATCTTACCGGCATCGAACGGGTGCCCAAACGGGTGGGCCAACTCATCCGATTCAGGCAAAACCGGAGAAAGAAGTGGAAGGTAGGTGTGGATCTCAGTTTTTGGTCCAAGAATACGATGAAACGGCGAGGACCGTGTGCTCACATTTTGGCCAAATGCTCGCCCGCGGCCAAGGCCAAGCCATGCAGCCAACCCGCGGCCAACGCCAAGGCACAGGGCCACGCTCGAGTTCCCTATCCTTGCCTCGGGAGCGCGGATGGAGTGTGTGTTGTGTGTGCGTGAGAGTGTACGACCTGCCTTGGTCGCGAGCATATGCTGCATTTCGAGAAAGGCACGTAGCCAGCCCGCGGCCAAGGCCAAGGCCGAGGCATGCAGCCACCCTGTGGCCAAGGCCAAGGCATGCGTCCACCCCGCGGCAAAGGCCATGGCACCTAGCCAGCCCGCGGCCAAGGCCTTGGCATGCAGCCACCCCGAGGCCAAGGCCAAGGCCATGGCACGCAGCCACCCCGCGGCCAAGGCCAAGGCCATGGCACGCAGCCACCCCGTGGCGATGGCCAAGGCCGTGTGCTGTAGCTCACGGATCTTGGCCAACTTTCGTGTTTCCGGGGCAGCGCGGGATTTTGGGGTGATGCATTAGATACGTGAGACAGTCGAGCGTTGGAAAAGAGGGGAGTCGATTTCGAGGTACGAACCTCGTTTTAGGCCGATTTACCGAGGGTGCGGGGGTGCGAAAAGGGGACGAAACGTGCCCGCGAATTGGTCCGATTGTGGTAGAACTGGGCCGGGGGCCTCCTCACGGCGCAAGTACAGTTTTCCGCTCGAAGAAATGGAGAAAATAATGCAGGAGGCCCTGCGCCCATTTTTCCCCCGGAAAAGGCCAAAATCCGTGAGCTATAGCACACGGATTGTGGCCAAATTTCGTGTTTCGGGGGCGGCGTGGGATTTTGGGCTGGCGTCGTCGGGTTTGGTGGGAGTCGGTGGCGTGAGAAAACAGAATCCAAATCCGAGCCCCGAAACTCGTTTTACGGCCATCTTACCGGCAGCGAACGGGTGCCCAAACGGGTGGGCCCACTCGTCCGATTCAGGCAAAACCGGAGAAAGAAGTGGAAGGTAGGTGTGGATCTCAGTTTTTGGTCCAAGAATACGAAGAAACGGCGAGGACCGTGTGCTCACCTTTTGGCCAAATGCTCGCCCGCGGCCAAGGCCAAGCCATGCAGCCAACCCGCGGCCAACGCCAAGGCACAGGGCCACGCTCGAGCTCCCTATCCTTGCCTCGGGAGCGCGGACGGAGTGTGTGTTTTGTGTACGTGAGAGCATGCGACCTGCCTTGGTCGCGAGCATATGCTGCATTTCAAGCAAGGCACGGAGCCAGCCTGCGGCCACGCCCAAGGCCGAGGCACGAAGCCACCCCGTGGCCAAGGCCAAGGCACGCGTCCACCCCGCGGCCAAGGCCATGGCACCCAGCCAGCCCGCGGCCAAGGCCGAGGCACGCAGCCACCCCGTGGCGAAGGCCTAGGCACGCAGCCACCCCGCGGCCAAGGTCTTGGCACGCAGCCACCCCGCGGCCATGGCCAAGGCCGTGTGCTGTAGCTCACGGATCTTGGCCAACTTTTGCGTTTCCGGGGTGGTGCGGGATTTTGGGGTGATGCATTAGATACGTGAGACAGTCGAGCGTTGGAAAAGAGGGGAGTCGATTTCGAGATCCGAACCTCGTTTTACGGCCGATTTACCGAGGGTGCGGGGGTGCGAAAAGGGGACGAAACATGCCCGCGAATTGGTCCGATTGTGGTAGAACTTGGCCGGGGGCCTCCTCACGGCGCAAGTACAGTTTTCCGCTCGAAGAAATGGCGAAAATAATGCGGGAGGCCCTGCGCCCATTTTTCCCCCAGAAAAGGCGAAAATCCGTGAGATATAGCACACGGATTGCGGCCAAATTTCGCGTTTCGGGGGCAGCGTGTGATTTTGGGCTGGCGTGGTCGGGGTTGGTGGGAGTCGGTGGCGGGAGAAAACGGAATCCAAATCCAAGCACCGAAACTCGTTTTACGGCCATCTTACCTGCAGCGAACGGGTGCCCAAACGGGTGGGCCCACTCGTTCGATTCAGGCAAAACCGGAGAAAGAAGTGGAAGGTAGGTGTGGATCTCAGTTTTTGGTCCAAGAATACGAAGAAACGGCGAGGGCCGTGTTCTCACATTTTGGCCAAATGCTCGCCCGCGGCCAAGGCCAAGCCATGCAGCCACCCCGCGGCCAACGCCAAGGCACAGGGCCACGCTCGAGCTCCCTATCCTTGCCTCGGGAACGCGGCCCGAGTGTGTGTTGTGTGCGTGAGAGTGTGCGACCTGCCTTGGTCGCGAACATGTGCTGCATTTCGAGCAAGGCACGGAGCCAGCCCGCGGCCAAGCCCAAGGCCGAGGCACGCAGCCACCCCGTGGCCGAGGCCAAGGCACGCGTCCACCCCGCGGCCAAGGCCATGACACCCAGCCAGCCCGCGGCCAAGGCCTAGGCACGCAGCCAGCCCGCGGCCAAGGGCTTAGCACGCAGCCACCCCGAGGCCAAGGCCAAGGCCACGGCACCAAGCCACCCCGCGGCCAAGGCCAAGGCCATGGCACGCAGCCACCCCGCGGCCATGGCCAAGGCCGTGTGCTGTAGCTCACGGATCTTGGCCAACTTTCGCGTTTCCAGGGTGGTGCGGAAATTTGCGGTGATGCATTAGATACGTGAGACAGTCGAGTGTTGGAAAAGAGGGGAGTCGATTTCGAGGTCCGAACCTCGTTTTTCGGCCGATTTACCGACGGTGCAGGGTTGCGAAAAGGGGACGAAACGTGCCCGCGAATTGGTCCGATTGTGGTAGAACTGGGCCGGGGGCCTCCTCACGGCGCAAGTACTGTTTTCCGCTCGAAGAAATGCTGAAAATAATGCGAGAGGCCCTGCGCCCATCTTTCCCCCGGAAAAGGCCAAAATTCGTGAGCTATAGCACACGGATTGTGGCCAAATTTAGCGTTTTGGGGGCGGCGTTGGATTTTGGGCTGGCGTGGTCAGGTTTGGTGGGAGTCGGTGGCGGGAGAAAATGGAATCCAATTCCGAGCTCCGAAACTCGTTTTACGGCCATCTTACCGGCAGCGAAAGGGTGCCCAAACAGGTGGGCCCACTCGTCCGATTCAGGCAAAACCGGATAAAGAAGTGGAAGGTAGGTGTGGATCTCAGTTTTTGGTCCAAGAATACGAAGAAACGTCGAGGACCGTGTTCTCACATTTTGGCCAAATGCTCGCCCGCAGCCAAGGCCAAGCCACGCAGCCACCCCGCAGCCAACGTCAAGGCACAGGGCCACGCTCGAGCTCCCTATCCTTGCATCGGGAGCGCGGCCGGAGTGTGTGTTGTGTGTGCGTGAGAGTGTGCGACCTGCCTTGGTCGCGAGCATATGCTGCATTTCGAGAAAGGCACGTAGCCACCCCGCGTCCAAGGCCAAGGCCGAGGCACACAGCCACCCCGTGGCCAAGGCCTAGGCACGCGTCCACCCCGCGGCCAAGGCCATGGCACCCAGCCAGCCCGCGGCCAAGGCCTAGGCACGCAGCCACCCTGCGGCTAAGGCCTTAGCACACAGCCATCCGGTGGCCAAGGCCAAGGCCAAGGCACCCAGCCAGCCCGCGGCGAAGGCCTAGGCATGCAGCCACCCCGCGGCCAAGGCCAAGGCTCCCAACCACCCCGCGGCCGGGGCCAAGGCAAGCAGCCTGCCCGCGCGCGGCATCCACGGCCAATGCAGAAACCGGGCGGGGCCCAAGCGTCTGTCCGACTTTGTTTGGGCCGAAATTTTAGGAGATGAAGTATTTCGACTGAAATTATCTTACGGGACTGAAAAGTTGATCAAACAGCGCGGATGCTCCGGGCCCCATTTTTCGGGCCAAAATGGCCAAAGACCTTGCGCTGTAGCTCACGGATCTGGGCCAACTTTCTTGTTTTCGGGGCGGTGTGGGATTTTCGGGTTATGCATTAGATACGTGTGACAGTCAAACGTCGGAAAACACGGGAGTCGATTCCGAGGTCCGAACCCCGTTTTACGGCCGATTAACCGAACTTGCGGGGTGCGAAAAGGGGACGAAACGTGCCCGCGAATTGTTCCGATTGTGGCAGAGCTGGGCCGGGGGCCTCCTCACGCTCCAAGTACTCTTTTCCGCTCGAAGAAATGGCGAACAAGACGCGGGAGGCCCTGGGCCCATGTTTCCCCCAAAATCCCAGGCCGAGAGCGCCACTCTGTGCCTTGGCCACGAGCATGTGCTGCATTTCGGCCAAGGCCAAGGCACGCAGCCAGCCCTGCGGCCAAGGCCAACGCCTAGGCACGCAGCCACCCCGCGGCCAAGGCCAAGGCACCCAGCCACCCCGCGGCCAAGGCCTAGGCACGCAGCCACCCTGCGGCCAAGGCCAAGGCTCCCAACCACCCCGCGGCCGGGGCCAAGGCAAGCAGCCCGCCCGCGCGCGGCATCGACGGCCAATACAGAAACCGGTCGGGGCCCAAGCGTCTGTCCGACTTTGTTTGGGCAGAAATTTTAGGAGGTGACGTATTTCGACTGAAGTTATCTTACGGGACTGAAAAGTTGTTCAAACAGTGCGGATGCTCTAGGCCCCATTTTTCGGGCCAAAATGGCCAAAGACCGTGCGCTGTAGCTCACGGATCTGGGCCAACTTTCTTGTTTTCGGGGCGGTGCGGGATTTTGGGATTATGCAATAGATACGTGCGACAGTCATACTTCGGAAAAGACGGGAGTCGATTCCGTGGTCCAAACCCCGTTTTACGGCCGATTAACCGAACGTACGGGGTGCGAAAAGGGGACGAAACGTGCCCGCGAATTGTTCCGATTGTGGCAGAGCTGGGCCGGGGGCCTCCTCACGCTCCAGGTACTCTTTTCCGCTCGAAGAAATGGCGAACAAGACGCGGGAGCCCTAGGCCCATGTTTCCCCCGAAATGGCCAAAATCCGTGAGCTATAGCACACGGATTGCGGCCAAATTTCGCGTTTCTGTGGCGGCGTGGGATTTTGGGCTGGTGTTGTCGGTATTGGCGGGGGTTCGCCGTGGGAGAAAGTGGAAGCTGATTCCGGGCTCCGAAACCCGTTTTGTGGCTATTTTTCCCGAGTGCGGCGCTCTGCGCCTTGGCCGCAAGCACGCAGCCAGCTCCGCGGCCAAGGCCAACGCCTAGGCACGCAGCCACCCCGCGGCCAAGGCCAAGGCACCCAGCCAGCCCGCGGCCAAGGCCTAGGCACGCAGCCACCCCGCGGCCAAGGCCAAGGCTCCCAGCCACCCCGCGGCCGGGGCCAAGGCAAGCAGCCCGCCCGCGCGCGGCATCCACGGCCAATGCAGAAACCGGGGAGGGCCCAAGCGTCTGTGCGACTTTGTTTGGGCCGAAATTTTAGGAGGTGACGTATTTCGACTGAAGTTATCTTACGGGACTGAAAAGTTGTTCAAACAGCGCGGATGCTCCGGGCCCCATTTTTCGGGCCAAAATGGACAATGACCGTGCGCTGTAGCTCACGGATCTGGGCCAACTTTCTTGTTTTCGGGGCGGTGCGGGATTTTGGGGTTATGCATTAGATACGTGCAACAGTCAAACGTTGGAAAAGACGGGAGTCAATTCCGAGGTCCGAACCTCGTTTTACGGGCGATTAACCGAACGTGCGGGGTGCGAAAAGGGGACGAAACGTGCCCGCGAATTGTTCCGATTGTGGCAGAGCTGGGCCGGGGGCCTCCTCACGCTCCAAGTACTCTTTTCCGCTCGAAGAAATGGCGAACAAGACACGGGAGGCCCTGGGCCCATGTTTCCCCCGAAATGGCCAAAATCCGTGAGCTATAGCACACGGAATGCGACCAAATTTCGCGTTTCCGTGGCGTTGTGGGATTTTACGCTGGTGTTGTCGGTATTGGTGGAGGTTCACCGCGGGAGAGAGCGAAAGGCGATTCCGGGCTCTGAAACTCGTTTTGTGGCTATTTTTCCCGAGAGCGCCGCTCTGTGCCTTGGCCGCAAGCATGTGCTGCATTTCGTCCAAGGCCAAGGCACGCAGCCAGCCCTGCGGCCAAGGCCAACGGCTAGGCACGCAGCCACCCCACGGCCAAGGGCAAGGCACCCAAGGCCAAGGCACCCAGCCAGCCCGCGGCGAAGGCCTATGCACGCAGCCACCCCACGGCCAAGGCCAAGGGCCCCAACCACCCCACGGCCGGGGCCAACGGAAGCAGCCGCCCGCGTGCGGCATCCACGGCCAATGCAGAAACCGGGCGGGGCCCAAGCGTCTGTCCGACTTTGTTTGGGCCGAAATTTTAGAAGGTGACGTATTTCGACTGAAGTTATCTTACGGGATTGAAAAGTTGTTCAAACAGGGCGGATGCTCCGGGCCCCATTTTTCGGGCCAAAATGGCCAAAGACCATTCGCTGTAGCTCACGGATCTGCGCCAACTTTCTTGTTTTAGTGGCGGTGCGGGATTTTGGGGTTATGCATTAGATATGTGCGACAGTCAAACGTCGGAAAAGACGGGAGTCGATTCCGAGGTCCGAACCCCGTTTTACGGCCGATTAACCAAACGTGCGGGGTGCGAAAAGGGGACGAAACGTAGCCGCGAATTGTTCCGATTGTGTCAGAGCTGGGCCGGGGGCCTCCTCACTCTCCAAGTACTCTTTTCTGCTCGAAGAAATGGCGAACAAGACGCGGGAGGCCATTGGCCCATATTTCCCTCGAAATGGCCAGAATCCGTGAGCTATAGCACACGGATTGCGGCGAAATTTTGCGTTTCCGTGGCGGCCTGGGATTTTGGGCTGGTGTTGTCGGTATTGGTGGGGGTTTGCCGCGGGAGAGAGCGGAAGCCGATTCCGGGCTCCGAAACTCGTTTTGTGGCTATTTTTCCCGAGTGCGCCGCTCTGTGCCTTGGCCGCAAGCATGTCCTGCATTTCGGCCAAGGCCAAGGCACGCAGCCAGCCCTGCGGCCAAGGCCAACGCCTAGGCACGCAGCCACCCCATGGCCAAGGGCAAGGCACCCAAGGCCAAGGCACCCAGCCAGCCCGCGGCGAAGGCCTATGCACGCAGCCACCCCACGGCCAAGTCCAAGGCTCCCAACCACCCCACGGCCGGGGCGAACGCAGGCAGCCGCCCGCGTGCGGCATTCACGGCCAATGCAGAAACCGGGCGGGGCCCAAGCGTCTGTCCGACTTTGTTTGGGCCAAAATTTTAGAAGGTGACGTATTTCGACTGAATTTATCTTACGGGACTGAAAAGTTGTTCAAACAGCGCGGATGCTCCGGCCCCATTTTTTGTGCCAAAATGGCCGAAGACCGTGCGCTGTAGCTCACCGATCTGGGCCAACTTTCTTTTTTTCGGGGCGGTGCGGGATTTTTGGGTTATGCAATAGATACGTGCGACAGTCAAACCTCAGAAAAGACGGGAGTCGATTCCGAGGTCCGAACCCCGTTTTACGGCCGATTAACCGAACGTGCGGGGTGCGAAAAGGGCACGAAACGTAGCCGCGAATTGTTCCGATTGTGGCAGAGCTGGGCCGGGGGCCTCCTCACGCTCCAAGTACTCTTTTCCGTTCGAAGAAATGGCGAACAAGACGCGGGAGGCCTTTGGCCCTTATTTCCCCCGAAATGGCCAAAATCCGTGAGCTATAGCACACGGATTGCGGCCAAATTTCGCGTTTCCGTGGCGACCTGGGATTTTGGGCTGGTGTTGTCGGTATTGGTAGGGGTTTGCCGCGGGGGAGAGCGGAAGCCGATTCCGGGCTCCGAAACTCGTTTTGTGGCTATTTTTCCCGAGTGCGCCGCTCTGTGCCTTGGCAGCAAGCATGTGCTGCATTTCGGCCAAGGCCAAGGCACGCAGCCAGCCCCGCGGCCAAGGCCAACGCCTAGACACGCAGCCACCCCGCGGCCAAGGCCAAGGCACCCAGCCAGCCTGCGGCGAAGGCCTAGGCACCCAGCCACCCCGCGGCCAAGGCCAAGGCTCCCAGCCACCCCGCGGCCGGGGCCAAGGCAAGCAGTCCGCCCGCGCGCGGCATCCACGGCCAATGCAGAAACCGGGCGTGGCCCAAGCGTCTGTCCGACTTTGTTTGGGCTGAAATTTTAGGAGGTGACGTATTTCGACTGAAGTTATCTTACGGGACTGAAAAGTTGTTCAAACAGCGCGGATGCTCCGGGCCCCATTTTTCGGGCCAAAATGGCCAAAGACCCTGCGCTGTAGCTCACGGATCTGGGCCACTTTCTTGTTTTCGGGGCGGTGCGGGATTTTGGGGTTATGCATTAGATACGTGCGACAGTCAAACGTCGGAAAAGACGGGAGTCAATTCCGAGGTCCGAACCTTGTTTTACGGCCGATTAACCGAACGTGGGGGGTGCGAAAAGGGGACGAAACGTGCCCGCGAATTGTTCCGATTGTGGGAGAGCTGGGCCGGGGGCCTCCTCACGCTCCAAGTACTCTTTTCCGCTCGAAGAAATGGCGAACAAGTCGCGGGGGGCCCTGGGCCCATGTTTCCCCCAAAATGGCCAAAATCCGTGAGCTATAGCACACGGATTGTGGCCAAATTTCGTGTTTCGGGGCCGGCGTGTGATTTTGGGCTGGCGTCGTCGGGTTTGGTGGGAGTCGGTGCCGGGAGAAAACGGAATCCAATTCCGAGCTCCGAAACTTGTTTTACGGCCATCTTACCGGCAGCAAACGGGTGTCCAAACGGGTAGGCCAACTTGTCCGATTCAGGCAAAACCGGAGAAAGAAGTGGAAGGTAGGTGTGGATCTCAGTGTTTGGTCCAAGAATACAAAGAAACAGCGAGGACCGTGTACTAACATTTTGGCCAAATGCTCGCCCGGGGCCAAGGCCAAGCCACGCAGCCACCCCGCGGCCAACGCCAAGGCACAGGGCCACGCTCGAGCTCCCTATCATTGCCTTGGTCGCGAGCATGTGCTGTATTTTGAGCAAGGCACGGAGCCAGCCCGCGGCCAAGGCCAAGGCCGAGGCACGCAGCCACCCCGTGGCCAAGGCCAAGGCACGTGTCCACCCCGCAGCCAAGGCCATGGCACCCAGCCAGCCCGCTGCCATGGCCATGGCACCCAGCCAGCCCGCAGCCAAGGCCTTGGCACACAGCCACCCGGTGGCCAAGGCCAAGGCCATGGCACGCAGCCACCCCGAGGCCATGGCCCGCAGCGACCCTGCGGCAAAGGCCAAGGTCGTGTGCTATCGCTCACGGATCTTGGCCAACTTTTGCGTTTCCGGGGCGGTGCGGGATTTTGGGGTGATGCGTTAGATACGTGCGACAATCGAACGTCGGAAAAGAGGGGAGTCGATTTCGAGGTCCGGACCTCGTTTTACGGCCGATTTACTGAGGGTGCGGTAGTGCGAAAAGGGCACGAAACGTGCCCGCGAATTGGTCCGATTGTGGTAGAACTGGGCCGGTGGCCTCCTCACGGCGCAAGTACTGCTTTCCGCTCGAAAAAATGGCAAAAATAATGCGGGAGGCCCTGCGCCCATTTTTCCACCAGAAAAGGCCAAAATCCGTGAGCTATAGCACACGGATTGTGGCCAAATTTCACATTTCGGGGGCGGCGTGGGATTTTGGGCCGGCGTCGTCGGGTTTGGTGGGAGTTGGTGGCGGGAGAAAACGGAATCCAATTCCGAGCTCCGAAACTCGTTTTACGGCCATCTTAACGGCAGCGAACGGGTGCCCAAACGGGTGGGCCAA
Source organism: Luvunga scandens (assembly GCA_030449905.1). Lineage (NCBI taxonomy): Eukaryota > Viridiplantae > Streptophyta > Magnoliopsida > Sapindales > Rutaceae > Luvunga > Luvunga scandens. Next base: position 170 of record JASUUG010000930.1, on the reverse strand, counting down.
CTCGTCCGATTCAGGCAAAACCGGAGAAAGAAGTGGAAGGTGGGTGTGGATATCAGTTTTTGTTCCAAGAATACGAAGAAACGGCGAGGAACATGTGCTCGCATTTTGGCCAAATGCTCGCCCGCGGCCAAGGCCAAGCCACGCAGCCACCCCGCAGCCAATGCCAAGGC
>JASUUG010000929.1:0-50466 GCA_030449905.1 Luvunga scandens | reverse complement strand
CTTCATTTCCATGAACAAATCTTTTGCCTGGTTTGCAAACCATCCTTACAAATCCATCAATCAAACTACCATAACAAACAACACTAGGCTTACCGATACCACCAAAATCACCAATCCCACTAACCATCTCACGATGCAACCTCAAAAGCCAAACTCGTATTGCCAGTTCGACACAACCCAGTAATTAAAGTTGCACAGGTAGTTATGGTAGGCCTACAACCAAATGCAGCCATTTTATTAACCAACCGTGAAGCCTCTCTTATATTGCCTTCCATACAAAAACCTTTAATCAAGGAATTAAAAGTCACATCATTCGGAGGCCTATAACACCTCTTATAAGGCTCCCAAAAACCACAAAAGCACTTGAAACCCGACTCGTGCTACAAAAGCAATTAATCAAAATGTTCCAAGAAATTAAATCCGGCAACATCCCAATTGCAATCATTCTTTTGTGAAGAGATATAACGTGATCATATTGCTTATTCTTAGCAAGTGCACTAAACAATGTATTTTTCATCAAACCAATTAATTTACTGCCACATCAATTTGTATAAAATAAATTTTTATATAATTAATATGCTTAGAAAAACATAACTTTTAATGAAAAATTAACTTTTAATAAAACATTGTCAATTGAGAATATAATTGTCATTGTACATATTAAATTTAGTTTTATTATTTTGTAATTTCATCAAACCAATTAATTTACTGCCACATCAATTTGTATAAAATAAATTTTTACAAGAATCTACAACTCTATCATCATTCTATCTAATATTTCATAGTTTATTCTTTAATAAAAGATCTAAACATGAAATTTTGGGGGGCAAAAAAGAAAGAAAGAAAAAGTAAAAAGATAAGAGAAAATTAAGAGACAGAATCGTCAGGTAAATAAGTAGTATTCAATTAAATTCTTTTGATAGATTACTAAAATAAGGACAAAGACATCTATGCTTAAGAGTAGATGGATAAGAACAATACAACTATAGTTAAATTCTTTTATGTAGTAACTAAATAAGGATAATGATGATAATATTATTAGTTTTCTTTCCTCATAAGGAGAATTATATATATGGGCAAAAAAGTTTAAAACAATTTGCCAATTATTGCTAGGGCTAAAAAAATTAGACATATGGATTTTTTTTTTCTGCTAAGTATGACAATATGTGTATATGAATCAAACCAAGGTGTCTTATTAATTAAATGTCTATTTTTTATAACTAAAAAATTATTCACTTTTGTTATATTGCCAAATTATTGACTACATCAATTATGATAAAAAATTTTCACCTTCACTTTACAATCGCAGCAGTACCCATGAGAATTTAAACCAGATTAGTAAGCAATTGCCATATCTGTAATTTTGTGTCCATTACTGTCACTGTTTTGAACACTTTTGAACGAAGACCATAAAAAACAAAACATTGAAAAATCATCTACTGCGTATGAAAGAAATTAGCACCTTAACCTTAATGTGTGTAATGATGAAATTAATTACGCAAAATAGAGGGAAAATCAATTCATTACCAATTAGGGAGTTTAAAACATTAAAATTAATAGTATTTTTTACCATTGGCTTTTTTCTTTTTTTAAAAAAAAAAATTTCATGGGCTTTTTAAACTTGCATTGTTTCAAACATTTGACGAAATGCCCTTTATTAACCTAGTTACCATTATAAGGGTGCGTTTGGTGTTGAAGTTGGGCAGCTGTAGCTTTTAAAGTTCTGACGTTAAAGTTTTTTAGAAACACTAAATTCTTTGTATTTTCTCTTTATATTGATATGACTTTTCACTTTGTATTATGAAAAATTTATTATATTTTTAATAATTTTATCAAATTTATTATATCTTTAATAATTTTGTCAATTTATATTTATTAATAATATTAACTTTTATTTATAGTTCACTTTTTTTTCTACAAAGAATCATGACTTAAAAGTTATAGCATCTTAATCCCAAACGCACTCTAAGATAATAGCCAATCAGTTTTTAATTTGTTAAAAACTTAAAATTAGCTAGTGTTACAAATTAATGAACCGAGCTACTTGCAAAAACTAGAGTCTGACTTCGTAAAATCATGTTCATAAATGTCCTTTCAAATTTTAAAGTAAAATTCATGTAATATCGGCCTATAATGAAGTTAAATGAGTATAGACTAACAAACAAGTTTTAAGTCCATTATGAGGTTATATATTTATTAGTAGCACAAATTTTTGTATAAATTTATTTTTTTTATAAATTATTGGAATGCGTAGCTATTAGTGAAGCTAATTTTTTCACAATTTTTTTTAAATTTCAACTAAAATTTTATTTGTCCCCACCAAATTTTTAATATACAAAAAAAGGGCTCAAAATTATAATTTCATCATCAAAATCACCTTAAATGAGTATGTTAAATCTAAAATGATTTATAAACACTTGAGGAAAATGAAATTCTTTACATAAATTACATTTATCTCTAATAGATTCAGAGTCTAGCCATATTATTAGGCATTACTGTATTGGTTACAGTCCACATAATTTATTTTAACTAATGTAGTTATATCATATTAATTTATACAAAATTATAATTTTTTTAACATAATCAGGTTTCCAAGTGTAGTGAGTAGTAGAAAAGCGAATAGTTCTTGGAAAAAAAATTCCAAAAACTATATTCTATAATTTTCAAGAAAGATATTTCAAATTCAATGCAATAAAGACAAATGGACTTGCATGCGATTTTCACTCTATTTGCCTCATGTCTTTCTCTTAATTCGTATCTATCCCCGTTATACATTCTTCTTAGTTCTTACTAGTCTACTAATTTTCTTGTACTTTCTCCCTATCAAAAAAAAAAAAAAAAATTCTTGTACTTTCTGTTCTTATTTTCTTATGCCTTCTTACTTATTCTCGTTACCCACCCTTCGTCATCGGAAAATTTATAAAAATAGTCTTAAAACTTTTACAATTTTTAGATTTAGCTCACTAAATTTTTTTCTATCATAACTAGTCAAACACTCTATTATTGGACCAAATTATCCTCATTACTTTCAACAAATTTTCAAACATATGCTACTTAAGAAATTCAAATAAAATTAAAAGTTCTCAACCTCAACAATTAGCCAAAACTTTTTAACAAACTTCATCACTATCAACAAACTTCATCACTCTCAATAAATCAATAAATTCCATCAAAAAAGCATTATATAACTAAATATATATATACTTGAAAAGCTTAGTAAGGTTAGTATATGTTCTCACATAATATGTACTTTTAATATATTGAGTTTAGCAAATAAGTTCGAAATTAAAGTATATTTTGTTACAAATGTTATTATTTTTCATTAATAAAATAATGGGATTTGTTAAAGTTCTAGTTTGAGTTGAGAAATGAAAAAAAAATCATTGGAAACAACAAAAACTTGAGATAAAAACAAAGCCCATAAATTTAATGAGACAGACGTCTGTCGCACTAATCAGTTTTGATTTATGTGAGACAAACACATGTCCCACTGCCTGTCTCACTAAATTAGTCTGTCTTATTAAATTTCAGAAATTTTTCGAAAGTCATAACTTGGATTACATGTGTTCGTTTTGAACGTATAATATACCGTTTCGAAGCTTGCAACAAGGAGAATAAAATCCAAAATTTTCTACTTCATTCTAGCACAAAATCAAACTAAAATTTTTTCTGAACTTATTATGTACCATGTAATATAATTTCTTTTGTTTTTTTAATGATCTTTAGGTTTATTGGGTTTAATTGTGCTTCAATTATGTTACGACAGTTGGTGGGAGATCTACTCCATACAGACATCTACCAACATCTCCCACCAACAGTTGCAACACAATTGAAGCACAACTGAATTCATTAAACCTAAAGATCATTAATAAAAAAAAAAGAAATTAAATTACATGCTACATAATAAGTTTAGGCAAATTTTTAGTTCAATTGTGTGCTAGAATGGAGTAGACAATTTTGGATTTCATTTGTTTCGTCGCAAGCTTTGAAACGATATATTATTTGTTCAAAACGGATACATGTAGCCTAAGTTATGACTTTCAAAAAATTTCTGAAATTTAATGAGACAGGCTAATTTGGTGAAACAGGCAGTGGGACAGATGCTCGTCTCACATAAAATCATGACTAATTAGTACAACAGGCACCTGTCCCACTGCCTATCACACATTATTTTGGTGGGACAGACATCTTCAACAAGTGGGACAGGCATGTATGTCTCACCAAATAATGTCTGACGGTAGTGGGACAAGTGCTTGTTAGACATAATCGATTCGTTTTATGTGACAGGGCATCCCACCTTTGTCTGTCTCTCACTAAATTTCTAGGTTTCGTTTTTTGCTCGAATTTTTGTTGTTTTCAATGATTTTTTTTCATTTCTCAACTCAAACTAGAATTTTAACAAATCACATTATTTTATGAATGAAAAATAATAACATTTATAACAAAATATACTTTAATTTCGAACTTATTTACTAAACTCAATATATTAAAAGTATATATTACGTGAGAACATATAGTAACTTTAATAAACTTTCTAAGTATATGTATCTTCAGTCATGCAATGCTTATTTGATGGAATTTGTTGATTTATTGAGAGTGATGAAAGTTTTGGCTAATTGTTGAGGGTTGGGAGCTTTTAATTTTACTAGAATTTTTTAAGTGGCATATGTTTGAAACAATTAGGGTGTTTGGCTAGTTATGATAGAAAAAAATTCAGTGGGCTAAATCTAAAAAATTGTAAAAAGTTTTAAGGTTATTTTTGTAAATTTCCCAACCTTTACTACTACCAAATAATTTTTTTTCCTCTCCCCCCCCAAAAAAAAATTACATAACTACTATTTTCTTTCACTATTAATTACAATTTTTTATGTTGATTGCTTTTGTATGAAAAGATTTTCAAGATCTACAAATTCTAAGTTATCTTGGTTTTCTAGAAGTTAACCACCACTAATTCTTGATTATGGTACTTGAAACTCTGAAGAATATTGCTTGCATGTCCAAAATTTAAAATGGTAGCCTCTTTTTAAATATCTTAGGTATTATGAATCATTATTTCCTTTCAATTAGTATTTTAAATAATATATATTGTTCAAAAAGTGAAATAGGGTGACGGATCTCCTCTAAGTGAAAAGTGAGCAAATAACTAATAGGCTTTTAGGAGGTATTCTTGATATCATAAGCAAACGACCTTGAACAGAAGGTAGTTCTAGAGACTATAATCAGACCGTCTTAACCAAGCGCTTACTTAGTTACCTTGGGCAAGACATCACCAGAACACTTCGAACAGGGACACACGGAAGACCCGAGTAGGACACCCAACCAGATTTTATCTAATCACCTCGAGTACATGACTTCGACCAGGAGATTACTTGGTAATCTTGAGCAGATCACATCAACCAGGAGGTAAGACTTAGTCAAAATAAACCTCAACCAAGCTTAAACTAAAGAACTCCTTTAGAAAATTCAGCCATAATGTCCACGCACGACCAAGCATTATAATTGTAGCTCAACAACTATTATATAATGATCTAATAACTATTCTATAACCAACCTATTAACTTGTGATTTAAGCAAACGTTTAATTCAGTAACTGACATACATTAAAGGGGGATGGGTGCCTATAAAAGCCCCAGGTAATCTAAAGCAAAGGGCTCCTCCTATTTTTACAATCTTTCTTTCTTTAAGACTTATGATTTTCTTTTCCTTCAAATTTATTGATCGCTAACTTGAGCGTCAGAGGGTTCACCTCAGAAAAACTTTCGGTGCCTCTCATTGTCTTCTGTGATTTCAGGAGCATACTAAACAGCAACTCATTGATCATCTGCTCATCAACTCGGCCAAATAAAAATTCAACGCTGACGCAGGAGTTTAGTAAAAAACTACCAGGATTCTAGTATCAAACCACTAGGAGTTTGGTATTACACCACTAACAATCTGGTATCTAACCACTAGGATTCAGGTATCAAACCACTAGGATTCAGGTATCAAACCACTAGGATTCAGGTATCAAACCACTAGGAGTCTGGTATCGAATCACTAACTAATATGACCAGATTTCGGTATCAACATATATAGTGAATTTCCAGTCCAGAATCCCGAACTATAATCAAGCTCTAGGGCATTGGATTGACCTTTACTCTCTCTTTTTTCAACTTTTTTTTTTAATTTGCTACACATGGTGCTACCTAAAGCTAGCAAAATGGGACACTAGGTCGTATTGTTTGTTGTCAGTTTCGTATTATGTTAAATTTAAGTTGACTAAAGTACGACCTATTTAATAATCGTGTCAAACTATTGAGACCCTAACCCGACACGAAAAATAAAGATGTTATCCAATAATCCGTTTAATATCTATATATTTAACAAAATTTACATTAAATATTAAGTGCATGCAGACATGGATATATAAAATTTATTGATATTATAAAATGTTCATATCTACTAAAATATTACATATTTATTGTATTGAAGTCTCAATTATATATATGTAAATAACATTATATATAGATATTATAAAGTATATATATTGATCAATGTTTTACACATTTATACTATTGACGTTCTAAATTTAAATAAAATTTATAAATGAAACATTGTGTATATGTTCATCCTTATAAAAAAAAATATAAAAAATAAAAGAAGGGAATCATGTACAATATTTGAGTTTTGATGACAAGAACCTAAAATTAATTTGGAATAGAGAATATAATTATATCATTGATCGGGTAAATGGGTCAAGAAGTTTAACCCTAACCCGACATAAGAAAAAATCGTGTCAACTTAGACCCGACTCATTTAATAATCGTGTCAAATTTAACAAATCATACTCATTTATCCGTATTATATTTATGTTGTGTAATCAGGTAATGTCAAATTTTGTTAGCTACTCATTATGTAACAGATTGTGATCTTTGGATGGGATCCAAAGGGCCCACTCTAGTTTTTTAGATTATTATTTTGTGTGTTTGTGTGTCAGTGTGTGTGTGTATGAATTGCTAATGTTAATTATTTATTTATTTTTTAAAAATTTTAATTAAAGTAGCAATTAATTTTATATTTTCCCCTAAAAATAAGAATAGATTGCATGAATGGTTATTGTTATTGGTTAAGAGATTTATTTTGTCATTTGATCTGCCAATTTTTATTTTTCAATCCCAACCCCAAATTTTGTCAAGCTAATAAATCATATTAGAAATTAAACATAAGATTTGTAAATGAAAGATAAAACAAGTAAGTTAATATAAAAGTAGTAAATTGATGTACTACTAGTAAACAAAAAAAAAATTGCAAATATAACTTAAAAACTAGTAAATCAATATTAACTATAAAATAAAACATAAATTTTAGAAATAAAACATAAATTTTAGAAATAAAACAAACGACTTGTAAAGAAAAGGAAAAACAAGTAAATTACTATAAAACTGGTTAATTGATGTATTATTAGTAAATAAAAGAAAAATTTAGAAGTATAACATAAAACTAGTAAATCAATATTAAGTGCTAAATAAAACCAAAATTTTTGAAATAGAACATAAAACTTGTAAATCAAAGGTAAAAAAAGTAAATTAATATAAAATTGGTAACTTGATGTATTAATGGTAAACAAAATAAAAACTTGCAAATATATCATAAAACTAATAAATCAACACTAATTGTAAAATAAAACATAAATTTTGGTAATAGAACATAAGACTTGTAAAAAGAAGATAAAACAAATAAATTACTATAAAGCTGATAACTAGATGCATTAATGGTGAGCAAAATAAAATTTACAAATATAACATAAAATAAGTAAAATTAACATTAAGTGCAAAATAAAAGATAAATTTTGTAGATTATGTCTAAAACTCATGAATAAAAGGTAAAATAAAAAAATTAATATAAGAGTTACTACAAAAAAAGAAGTTCACAATTGTAAAATAAAAACTCATTATAATGTTTATTGCCTTATATATTTATTGCTTCTTTTTATTTAAATTGAATAATGCTAGTTTTGCATTTATGTAATACATGTAATGTTTGACTAAAGATGAAATTTATTCTAAAAATTGAATTTTGAAAAAAATATTATTTTAATATCTTTCATAGTTGTTATAAGATGAGGTTATTTTGCATCTTTATACATTTTCTCAATAACAACTTATATGGTCTTTAAGTACAAGTAAAAAGTTTAAAACTAAATGAAGTATGCATAAGACTCAGAATTAGATCTAATTTTATTGATATATCATAAATGTGTCTAGTAATATAAGAATTTTTTATTTTTTTTTTGCTTGATCAATATCAAAATAAATAATTGTGCTTAATTTACTTATATAATAAACAAATATTATTTTAGAAAATGAGAAAAAAAGCATACAAATATCCTAGAATAAATATAGATCGAATTCATGGTCAAACCAATTTAATGAAACTTATTCCACTTTTTTTTAGTATACTTTTTTTGTTTAATTAATGAGTAATTTTTTCTTTGTTTAATTAAAGAAAATATTTTTGTAATGAATAAAATATTTTTCACTAAAATTATGTAGAAACAATGTTAATTTTTAAATAATTAATAATCTTGTATGAATTTACTGGTTTTACTTTACGTTTATTAGTTTTATATGTAATTTATAATATTTATGTCTATCATGGTATTGATACCATAATTTTTATTATGGCATTATAGAGTTTTCCATATTAAGTTAGCATAATTTAAATATGATTTTAACTTTGAGAAACACTAATAATAAATATAGGAAAGCAATAATGCAAAAGTATAAGATAAAATAAAGATAAAAATTATGGTTAATTGAATCTGCCAACATGACTATGCTTTAATGGTTAGATTATTTTTAAAATATATTTATGATATAATTGATATACATATACCATACTAAATATACTTTTCAAGAAATATTTCAATTGAATGCAATAAATTGGAGAAGAACCGAACTGATTTTTTAAGATTAACTTTTTATGAAAATTTATTTATCTTAATTTTGTGAACAAATTGGTTGAGTTTGGGTTTGTTAACTAACAAACCAAACCGAAACTTAAAGAAGGAAAAGAAAAGGGTTAAATTTGGTTAAAAATGGGCCAAAAATTAAGAAGTGAACCACATAGAATCAACCGGTTCAGTTCGGTTTATTTGTAAAATTGGAACCACATAGATTCAAAATTATGTTCCAGAAGAACACCGCAAATTTGAACAAAGAAGGGAATTAAATATGAATAGGTTTATAATGCATTCAGACAAACCCATGATTTTGAATCTCTATTACTTATTATTAGCATTCTAACTTCTATACCTCCTGCAGCATTTGCTTTTTCATATATGGTAGTTAATTTCTATGCTAACCTGTATGCTTCCTTTGTTTCATTTGCATTTTTACATCAAACCAAATTGGCAAATTAAAAGTGAATCATCATCAAGGTTCTTAAATTGAAGGAGGGAAAAATTAGATAAAAAAAAAAAAAAAAAGTCTTATAAGATGAGGACTAGAGAATGGAAAAGTAAAATCAATTATAAAGAAAACTCAAGCAGTTCCAAGAGTGAGTCTGATCATGATCATGACTACAAAAGAAGACGTAGCCGTGGCCGGCCTCAACAGTACTAGACATGTCGGCAAGTGCTGAAGAAAGGGATGCTTGAAGAAGAAGACGACAAATGCTGTCGTATCAAATGCCAAAAGCATCCAACAATGAAGAAATTAAAACGAAAACCAGCACTAGCAGTATCATGGATGATAGACTTGGGGTTAATTTCCGAGGATACAAGAATTGAGTACCCCAATAAGAAAGAAGTACTGTTGATTTACTTTCGCTAACAAATTTTTAAATGTGTATTTGAGAACATTTACATTGTTTAAAAATCATTATTTCTTATTTGGCTGCCGCCTGCTGGTGAAGAACGTAGTGTCTTCCTTTATGGAGCTGTTGAGATAGAGAATGGTGATATATCTAAAGTTATTAATGAACAAAGATTGAAAATATATTTAAATTTGTTGCAGAAACAAGAGGGGATGGATTTGAGGGACCCTATCCATTCTGACTAAGTCTTTGTTATGTCATTTATTTTATAATTTTTTTCGTATTTGTTCGATTTCTGGTTTCTTTGTTTGTAACATGTTTATTTACTTTCGTTTTGTTTCTAGTTGCTAGCGCTCATACAAATGTTATCCAGGTGCGCTCCATCCACACTTATGTTCCTGTTATAGATCACTTAAATTGTGTGAATTCTCTAATACATTCTCCGAACACATTTCGTAGGAAGAGCTGCTAGCAATTTTCCTGCTTGTAAATTCTGTCTTTCAGGTGTAAACTGAGGCAGTTAAATTTTAGAAATTCTTGTACCGCAATTCTTGAGAGGAATGATGAATTCGTCAGCGTGGCATCAGTCAGGTACTTCAATTTCAATATGTGTGTTCAAGTATAATCAAACCCAGTATATACGCGCATATTTTACAACAACGAGCTTCCATTTAACTTGAGAGTATTCAGCACTTTTATTTTACAGGGTCCATGGGACCAAGATTGCGGAGATTCCATTTGTCGGAACCCGTGAAAAGTTCAGAAGCGGGGACTACAAAGCCCAAATCGAATCTGTCAGTGCTGGCGCTGAAGCTACTAATAATCAGCTATATATGTCATGTTTTTCATTTCAACACATGTCCGCCTGGAGCAAGTTCTAATGCGAATCTGATCGATTTTCAGGCTCTTGGCCGGCTCAATGTCGAAAATCTTGTAATTCCATCTGTCCCTCTACTTGTCCAGCTTAAGCTCTAGCATTCGCTTCATCATCTGAACGACACAATTCTTTCTTTTTCTTATTTTTTTTTATTTTTTTTTATGTACAGCTGTAAAGGCGGATGAGGCAAATAAGAATAAAACTGGGCCGATTCGAGGTTAATGCTACGCGAAGGTTGCATTTTTTGACTTGAATCTTGAACCCCCAGAAGAGGAAGATGATGCTGCAGCTTGAATGCAAAATATGTAAGGACAAAGTTCATCACTTTAAGCCATCCAAGCAGTGGCGAGACCAAGATTTTGATCCCTAATATGAAAATGAATCGAGCTGACTCCACAAGATCCCATAACAATCCCGGTTCCCATCGCATAGTACCTGCAAACGAATGAATTTGACAAAGGCAAAACAGGGCAAATAAGTAGATAACAAGCCCTTCTTGTTGTCTGTATGCATGCAAATTATGGTGATTTATTGCCCAAAACAGAAAAGATGTTTTGAGAAAACAGATAAGATAATTTTGCAGCATACCTTCTTGTGTCCGCCGCATCCCTCGATCTTCCCACAAATAAGATAAATGTTTATTCCCCTATTATGATGTACATATATTTTGTCAAACATGAATTGGTTGTACTTGAAATTCAAACTTAATGAGAAAAAAAATTAAGAATAAAGAAATAGATGCATATCTTCAACCAAAACATTCTGGTAAATCAATAATCTGATGTAATTCAACTACTTTGATCTCTCTCCTATACTACTAACAAGAGGCCAGACTTTTGTTTCACAATCAATATGAAACGTGGTGAAGTATTTGACTAATTCAAATGTTCTTTCCATTCAATAGCTTTCACTGATTTTTAAGTATTCTGAAGGGCATATTGTTCATCTAGTTTCTTTGGCAAAAGCTTTAAAACTATAAGAAAAGGCAAGAGGAGAAGCAGGTTTATCAAAGAGAACGCATGTTTATTAACTGCAGCTTGAGAGACTGTAGGTGGTAAATTTATAGTGAGGTATAAAGATGGTGCTAATCATTTATTATTGTTATTATTTTTTTTTTTGCGTCTAAAAATAACTAAATACTTTTCACATATTAGTAGGGGTTTGAACTCTATAATTCTTGTTCTTCACTCAAGAGATTTTACCAACTAAACTAGCTCACAAATAAAGGATTTTATAGTCATTCAAGAAATTTACATTGATATTACAACTTGAATATGCATTTTTAAAGAAATGATCTGGTGGCAATGATCCACATAAGATATGATACAACACAATATGAAAAAATAATAGGGTTAGGGATCCCAACAATTAGATCCTAACTTTTATTCCAATTAATGTGGTATACTAATAAATGAGCGACACATATAATTTATCTATGCATGTCTCCTATTTTATAGTTCAAACTCTTTAATGAAATAACTAATTCAATTCATTGAAAAAGAAAACATATAAGAGACAACTCAAAGACAGAAAAAGATGGACAAAGATAACTATGCAAAAGTGTCGATGGGATAAGAATAACACTATTACATTTAAATTCTTTCATGAGAGAATTAAATAAGGATAAAGATGATGATATTATTGGATTTTCTTTCCTTACAAAGAGGATTCTGTATGGGCAAAACAGCTAGCCAATTAATGTTAGGACTAAAAAAGGTACCCAAAGAACTATAAAGATAATTATACGAAAGGTAGATGGGATAAGAACTCTACTATTGCAATTAAGAGTAGTGCTATCACATCCCAAATTATTTATTTCAAAAAATTATGCCAAATAATATGGCATTCATTAATTAGTTAGTGAGAATAACATAATTTATTCACTTGGATCTTGTAAAGAATTATAAACCAATCAATGAATGACATATTATTTGGAATAAAAAGTTTTAGATGTCTATCATTATTTTTACAGTTAAACTCTTTTATAAGAGAACTAAATAAGGATAAAGATGATAATGATATTAAATTTCTTTCCTTGCAAGGAGAATTCTATATATGGGTGAAAACAACTAGCTAATTAAAGTGTAGATTTTATATCTATTTTAGTAAACATAGAGTTATAAATTCTTTATGATGTGGTATATACAATTCAATTGGTTGAATTAAATAATTCTTGGTCTACATAAGTTATTTTTATTGTTTTACATTTTCATACAACCAATGAATTTACGCCAAATCAGTTTATACAATATAAATTTATACAATAATTTGTAGCTCTATCATCACTTTTTACTTTTGGGGTATGCAATAATATGTACATGAATCAACCAATGTGTCTTATTAATTAAATTTCTATTTTAATAAAAAGTGTAGATTTTATATCTATTTTAGTAAACATAGAGTTATAAATTCTTTATGATGTGGTATATACAATTCAATTGGTTGAATTAAATAATTCTTGGTCTACATAATTTATTTTTATTATTTTATATTTTCATACAACCAATGAATTTACGCCAAATCAGTTTATACAATATAAATTTATACAATAATTTGTAGCTCTATCATCACTTTTTACTTTTGGGGTATGCAATAATATGTACATGAATCAACCAATGTGTCTTATTAATTAAATTTCTATTTTAATAAAAATATTATATACATATAGAATTAAGATATAAAAATTTGCATACTTATCTGACACAATGAGAAATGAAATTTGCATACTTATCTGACACAGTGAGAAATGTCATGACAAATAATATAAAAAGTGATACTTATATACAAGACGATGTTATAATGCCAAATCATTTACTACATCGATTATAATAAAAATTTTGCTTCTTAATTTTTTAAGTGTCGGAATTGAACACTGGTTAGTCAGCAATATGAGATTTGCAATATTAGCATTTTTTGTGCACTATTATTGTTGTTTTGAAAACTTTTGAATGGACGCAAATAACAAAACACTCCAAAACCATTTGTTGCATTCTAAAATAATACTGCTCGTGTGTACTAATTAAGTATCTTAAATAGCGAAAATTTGAGTAGTTATTTCATTATGAAATTGTATGGCGGAATTGATCAAGTAGGGAGATATTTCTCGCAGGAAATCAAGTCTCTTCCATCAATTTGAAGGCAGAGACTTGATTTGTTACAAGGAATTTAACTTTACTTGTTTCCATCGAATTGCATGGACATTGAAGCTTTTTTTTTTTTTGGTTCTTTCCAGAGCTTCTATTAATTAATTAAGAAGAAAAAGTGAAAATCTTTGTTAAGAACTTTAAAAATATAAAATTGATAGAGATCAGGTAGCATTATATTTTTTAAATTGCATTATTTTTTCTGACATTTGGCCATTGCCTGTAATCTACCGTTATAAATTTATAATTACCATAAGTTTTTTTATATGTTAAGATGGCCTTATTCGTTAGAATTTCAAATTAATGAAACGAGCTAATTACGAAAACTAGATGGTGCTTTCATAAAATCATGTTTATATACGTCCGTTTATAAATATAACTCATTAAAAAATTCATATATAATCATCAATATAGAATGAAGATACGTACACGAGTTATAGACTATTGAAAAAGTTCAAGACTTAATAAGACTTAATCTCTTCAAGTACACCTTGAGGTTATACCTTTATGAGTAATAATAGAGTTACAAATTCTTGTACAAACTGAAATGGCATAACCAAATATTGATTGAATCAAAACATTCTGCAATTCACATAATTTATTTTAACTAATGCCATTGTGCCACATTGGTTAATTTGTACAAAAATTTGCGATTTATCACTATTCTTAAATAAGATAGTCCTTAGGTCATATGTATCATTTTATTCTTTTTGAAATCTGATTATAAAAAAGAGAGCACAAAGAAACCAAAAGAATTCTTTAGGAGAACATGTTGATCTAGAGGACAAATCACACGACTCTAAAGTTCAATTAAGCATTATGGATTCAGGTATGCTTCAGCATATTCTGTTATTAATTCTTAATAATACAACCTAAATGTTCCTGAATTATAAATAATGATTTTTACTAAAACATTATTGTTCTAACACGTTTTATTTAGAAATTTTTTTTAAATGCTTAAGTCTTTTTTTATAAAAAATGGACCTAGGTCTTTCTTAGTACTTGGGTCATTATAAAAAGTCTTTCTTTGTATTATCATCTCTTTGGCATTTTGCCAAAAACTTACCTTTTGCATGTTTTATTTAAAAATATTTTTTAAGTGCTTATGTCATTATTTATAAAGAACAAAACTATGTCTTTTCTTTGTTAAGATTTATGGCGTGTTTACATTTCTGGAATGGGAATAAGAATGAAGAAATTGGAATAAAAATTTCGTTTATTTATTAAATTTAAGATGAGAATGGGAATAAAATGTATAGGTCCCACACAGCACTAAGGAATGATTAGCCGAATTCTGATTCCACTGGGGGGAGTTGGGAATCAGAAAACCATTCCCCCCCATTACGAAAATGTCCTCATTCATTTTTTTATTTTTCAAAAATACCCTTTGTGTCATAAAAAAATAAATTGGAAAAAAAAAAAGAAATCCATAATCAAAGTAGATGACCCATCTCATCTCGCTCACCCATAAACGAGAGCCTGCCTCCTAATTTCACTGCTCGTCACCGATCTCCCACCAATCACCAGTCGAAATCGCATCGTCATTCATCATGCCACTGTCAGTTTCATTTCAAGATGAGGAATAGATGGAGAAGAAGAAGAAACAATAAATAAGAGAAAAAAAATAAAAACAAAAAAGAGAAACAAAGAAGAAGAAGTAACAAAAAATAAGAGAAAAAGAAAAAATGAGTTTGAAGATGAAGAATAGACAAAGGAGAAGAAGAAACAATAAAGAAGAGAAAAATAGAAAATAAAAACGAAAGGAGAAAAGGAGAAGAAGATACGAACGAGGAGAAAAAGTAACAAAGAATTTGCAAAAGAAAGAAAAAAAAAGGAGAAATAGGTTGCAATCAGAGAGAGAAAATAAAAAAAAAATAAAAGAGAAATAATAATAATAAATAATAACTATTTTATTATTATTAACAATAATTTTCTTTAAAATAATAATTATAATGTTACAATAAATAATAAAAATAATAGTAATAATAAAGTAAGGGTGTTTTAGTAAATTAAAATAATTCATTTCGATTTTAAGAAAAAGTAAACACATCATTTGTAATACAGTTTATTCTGATTCCGATTCCAACAGAAAAAGTAAACAATTTATTCTGATTCTCATTCTTTATTCCGATTCGTACTCATTTCAATTTCAGCCCATTCTGATTCCCATTTAGTAAACACACTATTATAGTTGTCATTGAGGAATTTGTAAAGTGAGGCTTTGGCAAATGCCTATAGTTCTGCAAACAAAGATGAGAGCCTAGCTTTTATTGCTGTTTCTGATGAATGAATAGAAGAAGAACTAAATGAAGCTTTGGAAGAAAAATTTGTTAATTCCTGATTGAATTGATGAACAAACTTAAGTCTGCTTTTGGTATCTAAGTGCACATTCAATTTTTTTCAAATTTGGGCTAGGCTAGATTAATAAAACAATTTTTAAATGGGCAGTTCAATTTGAACACAGATCCTAGCATTTGAATCTTATCTCCCAACTATTTTAGCAACTACAAAGATCAATCTACTCATTAACCATGTTAAGATGTGTCAGTTATAGACAAACTATAAACATCAATTGGGACCCAAGTTGTGATGCAGATTAGGAATCTTTATCATATTTATTGTCTAGAGTTTATTATTTTTTCTAATTTAGGACTTTGATTCTCTTTTTCTTTATGATATGGGATAATTACTACTAGTATGAATAACATTCTTTTGTTGTCTTGGAAGACATATTTTAGTTCAATAATATTTTCAGTTTTTAAATCTCTATATGAGCTTATGAATTTAGTTAATTTTAGGCATTTTACAGAATTAACGGGTTTTAACCTTTTATGTTCATAGTATTTTTTTAAATCAACGTGAATTTAAGTATTTTTTTATTCCACTATCCTTAAAAAATCAATGAAATATTTGAACGTCAAAATTTTGCTGCATCAAGTTGTGACTTGAAGTTTAAGATTCCTAACATTATTATATAATACATACTGAAATAAATTTGAGATGACAATAGCAAAGCACTTCCTAATTGAATGGAAGACACGCTATCGTATCACTCGTAATGTCGAGGGTTTTAGTCTTTCTTCTTTGTGTCTGAGAGCGTAATTTTTTAATCATTCTCTTTGGTGCAAATTTTTGGATTAGGTTCTCACTTTAGTACATTGAGACAGGCCACAACAGACATTGATATGAGTTTTACGCCCAATTGTACAAGTAGTCAGGTCCAAGGAAGCATTGGTTGTTTCATATTATCCCAACTGTAAAAGATAACGCTACAATATATTTTTGAAGAAGAAAGTTCTCAAACGAAAGACTTCTTTTTTTTTTGGGTTAATTAACAAATCTTGAAAACTGTTTTACCAAAAGTAATTAAAGATATATAAAATTTATATTAAAAAATTATAATTATTGATATGAACCAACTATAGCGATCTCATCACATCTCCACTCTAGAGTTCAAATATTTAGCTATGGCAACAAAAGCCACATTCAACCATGAATCTGACCATGCAAACAAACAAGCCAAAGTCATTAGTGCTGCTGAATGTCGCTAACAATATGTGATTAGCAATTGCTAATGACTTATTAATGTGCCAATTGCGGCATAGAAAGCAGAATAATAATATGCCCATTAAATGATTTTATCAAAGAAAGCAAATGAGCTCTTCACTTTTACAATCAACAAATGCAAGAAACAACCAAAATACATTACATAAGATTTGTAACCCTAACAAAATGAATCAACGCAATAGCTGACCATTCAACTAATCCAATTTTCAAAGCAAGAAATGATTCCAGAATACTCTGATCTGCTATTAAAATTTGCTTCACCAACTTGAAAAATTCCATCCTTCTAGTGTACTTTTTTTTCAGCATGTGTTGAACAAAACTCCATAGATTTCTGCACCTATAATGCATAAACTCCACAGATTTCTGCACTTATAATGCATGCTACGCTGGCAACACTTACCATATCAACTTTTTTTTTTTTACTTTAGGAGAGAAAATGAAGGAAACAACACCAAACATTTGCCGTATTTTTCATTCTCCACCAATAAGTCTTCGACAATGGACAGCGAGCATTTGTCTGCCACCGCATTTCTCTCATCCATTTTATGAAGTAACTTTGAACTTTCTATCAAGTCACGTCAATTTCCGGGACAGGGCGTAAGCTTAATTAATTATGAAGCAACAATTTTCTTTCTCTGTATCATTCTTTTGTAAGAAATCGATCATAAGCGCATTAAATGTGACAACATCTGGAGCACACCCATTTTCCTCGGGAAATTTACAAGAATAACCAAACAAAAT
The DNA here is from genome assembly GCA_030449905.1 of Luvunga scandens. Lineage (NCBI taxonomy): Eukaryota > Viridiplantae > Streptophyta > Magnoliopsida > Sapindales > Rutaceae > Luvunga > Luvunga scandens. The sequence continues at coordinate 32,343 of JASUUG010000929.1, read as the reverse complement.
TTATAATTTACAAACATAACCATTGATATATTTTTATATCATAATTAGCCAAAATTAAATTTTTTGCCCCAAATTACCCTTGTCACTCTCCCACAGTCAAGCTCTCACCAAGAACTCGTTAATGGAAAACGACGACCGGCGACCGGCGACCAGCGACCAGCGACCGGCGACCAGCGACCGGCGATGGGAACAACGACAGTAACCGCAAGAGATACAGCCACGACTTACAAAAAACTTGCTTCAATCCACCTTATTCTATCTAAATTGGAAACGGATCAAAGAAATTGAAAAAAACGCAAACCCTAGGTAAGAATGTTTCAACATTCCATAATAATTTGAGTGAATATGATTGGCATTGTAGATGATTATAGGTTGTTAGAGCGGTGAAATGAAAAAAAATTAACTAGAATGATGAGTTATAACTATTGCACATTATGTGTTTGATGAAATTTCACTTAGATTGTTTATGTTTAGATTTTGTAGAATGAAGGTGTGATGGAAAATTTCTTGATTTGTATGCATTGTTTGTTGTATATAGAGTTTGATGGACACTATAATTAGTGGTCGGAAAAAAAATATAACGCGAGGCCGACGGTGGAGATTGTAGCGCATGACAGGCGCTGGGCCGTAAGGCCACGCGCGAGTGACAGGGGCTGGAGCGGGAGGCCGCACGAGCCAGCCCGCATGAGCGACGGGCGCCCGTCGCTCGTGTGGGGTCTCACGCAGGCACTAGCGCCCGAGAGACAGCCTCTTGTTGCTGGCGTCGCTCGCGCGAGGGAATGCGCGAGGCCTGTCCGCTTGTCGCACACTGTTCGTGTTGATGCTCATCTTCATCATTGGTAGGTATATCATGTTGATGCTCATCTTCATTATTGGTAGGTATTTTAGAATGATCGATACCCCCATCATCAATAGGATTATCATTGTCGCAGAAATCATTGTTATGAATGGAAAGTAATGCAGGCCTAACGATGTCGTTAGTGGTAACACTTCTTCCTCAACCTCCACTAATATAATGCCGTTCTCATCAACAATGTCATTGTTTTCATGGAATGGAGAGTAACGTTGCTGCAACAACACCGATTGTGATAACACCTCCTCTTCAATATCAGGGACAAAGTTATTTGTTCTAAATGAACTTTCTGTTTCTACAAGTGGCTCAGGATCTTCGGCCGGAACTTGAGGAGTTGTGGTGACAAATATAGGAATGCATCAATAGTTAACAACATCAACAACCATGTGCAACACAACCTTTACCATTTCATCATTAAATATGTCCATTGGTAGTGAACATGCATGATAGCTTGTGTTACTAGACCTCAAAGTTGTCTTCATTATCATACTATACTCGTTAGGATTTATCAGCAAAACCTCATACACTCGTGCTTGAAATTGATCAAATGTACAATCTTTTCGAACTAAAAATGTTGTATTCTTGCCGTTCACATACTCCATACGGCCATCTTCCAACGTCTCCCACCAACCGTCGTAACACAATTGAAGTACGACCGAATCCATTCAGCATAAAGATCATTAAAAAAAATAAAATAAATAAGATTATATGCTATGAAATAAAGTGAATACACGGCACATAGGTTCCTATCATACTTAAGTTCAAGTAAAATTTTAGTTCAACCATATGATACAATTGAGTACACAATTTTGGATTTCATTCGTCTCGTCACAAGCTTCGAAACGATATATTATATGTTTAAAATGGACACATGTAGCCCAAGTTATAACTTTCAGAAAATATCTTAATTTTAGTGAGACGGGTCATTTTGGTAAGACAGGCAGTGAGACAGGTGCCCGTCTCACATAAACACAGAACTAGTTATATGAGATGGGCACCTGTCCAACTGCCTGTCTCATATAAACAATTATGTTTTTATGTGAGACAGGCACCTGTCCTACTGCCTGTCTCACTTGTTCTGGGCTTCGGGTTTTGCTCGGGTTTTTGATGTTTTGAACCATTTTTTTTCCTTTTCTCAACTCAAACTAAGTACTTTATGAATCCTAATATTTTATGAATGAAAAATAATGCCATTTACAACAAAACTAACTTCAATTTCAAACTTATTTGCCAAACTCAATATATTAAAAGTTTATATTGTATAAGAACACTAACCTTAACAAGCTTTCCAATTGATGATTGTATCTTCAATTATGCAATACTTGTTTGATTGAATTTGTTGATTTGCTGAGAATGATGAAGTTTGTAGAGAGTGATGAAGATTTGTTAAGTTGTTAAGGATTAAAAGCTTTTAAGTGTGTTGGAAAATGTGCTGAAAATTATTAAGTGGTATGTATTTGAAAATTTGTTGAAAGTAACGAGGGTAGTTTGGTCCAATAATAGAGTATTTGGCTAATTATAATAGAAAAAATTTAGTGGGCTAAATTTGAAAATTACAAAAAAAAATTGGTTATTCTTGTAAATTTCCCATTTTCCTTCACACTTAACAACAAATCATTTGCATTTTCCAATTGCCCTTCTTTACAAAGGGCATGAATCAAAATATTGTATGTTACAACATCTGGCACTAGACCTTTGTAAGATAATTTGTTCAATAACTCCAAAGAAATTTCTAGTCTCCCAGATTTACAACATCCACGAATAAAAGAATTGAAAATTTCAACGGAAAGTTCACAGTTGCTGACTTTTAAAGTGCGAAACAATTCCATTGCCTCTAAAGCATGACCATTCTTACAGAGCCCATCAATGACAATGTTATATGTAAATGTATCAGGTACAGCATTACAGAGTTTCATCTCACCAAATATTTTTTCAACTTCTCCAACCTTCCTTGCTTGAAAAAGGCCAGTCAATAGTGTGTTGTAGCCTTGTAGGTAGCAATTGTTGGTTTAATACCATTCAACATCATTTCACGATAAAGATTCATAGCTTCCTCAACATTGAAATTCTTGTAATACCCATTTATCAAGACACTGTAGCTAAAAACATTTGGCATAAAATCAGGGAATCAAATAATGTCCTTGCAACATCAACTTTACCCATCAAGCAATAGCCATTCAACAATGAAGTCTAAGTAAGAATGTCAGGATTCAAACCTCTCTGCATCATCAGTTCTGACAATCCATTTGTTTCAACCAACTTTCCCTTCTTGCAAAGCTCATCTATTATCACATTGAATGTCTGCAGATTGGGGAATTTACAAGAATAACAAAATAAAATTTATAATTTACAAACATAACCATTCATATATTTTTATATCATAATTAGCAAAACTTAAATTTTTTGCCCCAAATTACCCTTGTCACTCTCCCATAGTCAAGCTCTCACCAAGAACTCGTGAAATGAAAACGACGACCGGCGATCGGCGACGGAAACAGCGACAGCAACCGCAAGAGATACAGCCACGACTTACAAAAAACTTGCTTCAATCCACCTTATTCTATCCAAATTGGAAACGGATCAAAGAAATTGAAAAAAACCCAAACCCTAGGTAAGAATGTTTCAACATTCCATAATAATTTGAGTGAATATGATTGGCATTGTAGATGATTATAGGTTGTTAGAGTGGTGAAATGAAAAAAAATTAACTAGAATGACGAGTTATAACTATTGCACATTATGTGTTTGATGAAATTCCACTTATATTGTTTATGTTTAGATTTTGTAGAATGAAGGTTTGATGGAAAATTTTTTGATTTGTATGCATTGTTTGTTGTATATAGAGTTTGAAGGACACTATAATTAGTGGTCGGGAAAAAAATGTAACGCGAGGCCGATGGCGGAGATTGTAGCACACGACAGGCGTTGGGCCATGAGGCCGCACGCGAGTGACAGGGGCTGGAGCTGGAGGCCGCACGAGCCAGCCCGCACGAGCGAGGGGCGCCCGTGGCTCGTGTGGGGTCTCACGCAGGCACTAGCGCCTGAGCAATAGGCGCCTGTCGCAGGCGTCGCTTGTGCGAGCGCGCGCCTGTCGCTCACGCGATCGCCCTCCTGTAGCTCGAGCCAGCGCGCGCGATACCTGTCCGCGTGCGACAGGCATGCCTGGCGCATATTTTTCGTGCGACAGGCAAGCCTGTTGCACAAATAGGCAACGCTTGTGCCTGCCACACCAATAGGCGCTGCCTCTTCGTGTGATAGGAGCCTGTTGCACGAAGAGGCAGTGTGCTTGTCCCACTGCGTGTTGGATTTTTTTTAATTTTTTAAAATTTTTTTTGTTTTTATTTTTATGAATTTATTAATAATTGGGATGTATAACAAATTAATTTTGTTTCCATTACAGATAAATGGCGAATTCGAAAATAGAAGAGGATAGTCCACCTGAACCGACAAGGGAAGTAGGCATCATGAAAATACCTTATGCCCATCACTTCCTCGGACGTATCACAAGTTTGAGTAAATTAGATACAGTAGTCAAAGCTATATGGGATAAATTAACGAAACGACAGTTGAAACTGTTTAAGGATGACATATTTGGACATTTCCTAGAGTGCCGAAAGTATCCTTTCAGTGGCGTAATTATGCACAATGTGTTGCTAAGGCAAGTGTTCCATGGAGAATGTAATAAAAAAGATCAAATGTGGTTTGAAATTTGTGAAAATTTGATACGCTTATCAGTTGGAGAATGGTGCCTAGTAACCGTACTTTGCTATGGGAAAGATGTCGTACTAAAAAACCAAAAGACAGTGCACAAGTTGCTTCACAAGTATTTCGGCGGTTTGTTTCGCAAGATTAATCTTGCACAATTCGATGCAAGATTTATGGACTTAGACTTCGAGGATATGGATGACATAGATGCGCTAAAGATCTCTCTGTTTTACTTTGCAGACAGAGTACTCAATGGAAGAAATGATCATTGTCAAATTAATTTCTCGTTGTTGAACAAGGTTGACGAGATTGGTCACTTTCGAAGTCGTCCGTGGGGTCGTTTGTCGTGGGAAACGATATACGACACTCTCGACAATGTATTGAATGGAAAAGCTGAGAAATTTATGAAGGCTTGCGAAGACAAACCAAAGCATAACATTGAAAAATACAATGTTTACGGCTTTACGTCTGTAGTGCATGTATGTGGAGAAATTTTTTTTACAACTTTGTTTTGTAGTAATGAATATTTAATGAGACGTTTTATAACTTTATACCTTTTTTTCATGTAGGCATGAATTTTTTAGGCGATTGGAGGACTGCCAGTAGAATGGGTTGTGAAAACTAGAAAAAAGATTTCTCGAATCATACAGTGGAAACCTATGGCGTCTTCTAAGATAAACTTTACTGAGGTGTATTCATATATGAATGACAACTCTCGTCTTGTAAGTAATATATAATTGTTAATGTATGTATATAAATACTTTACATTACACGTGAAACGTTGTACTAAATAACCAACTTCAAATGTGGTATTTTTTATAGGAGGGAAAGATTTTATAAACTATCAATCCAGACGCAAAGGAAAAAGTGTCTTCATATTGGAAGAGTGTGGAGGCTTACGTGCCATATATCCGAAGTTGGGTCCGTGATGTGGGTATCTGTTACTGCATCGTACTATGATATGAAATATAATCTTGTTGTAGAGATTTTTTTGCTTGGTTTTTAGTTAAATTGTATGTTCCTTTGTGCAGCATCGGCCTTCAATCAACGCCCCACCTATTACAAAGAGAAAAGAGGAGGAACACGAGACCACAAACCCAACACAGGCGCAGCAAAATCCTATTGAGAATCAGCTTCCTACCAACGAACATAAAGAGTCCGCGCATGATTATGATGGCACACCACATCCAGAGGTTAAGTTTTGTTGTAAAAGATTATTTCTTTTTCAAATTTATTTGCTTTTCGCGCTCTCTCTTTATTTTTTTTTTTAATGATAATAGAAGAGGACAAAGTTCCGTTATGATTATGTCATTCAACGGATCGACAGTATTGACCGGTCCATTCACGAATTGAGGTCAGAATTTCAGGCTGAGCAAAGAGAACAACAATAGTTTAGAGAAGCAGTCATGGGATTTATGGCTTTGTTTAATTATGGTTCTGCAAAGCACGCACATAGTGATTCTTCGATTGGCCGATTGCATGTGGTAAGCAAGTTTAACAAGCAACAGTAAACCCTAAACCCTAAACCATAAAACAGTTATGTTTTGTTGTTGATAATATGATGTTTAATATTATGTATTTATCGAATTGTCAAGACCCGAATGACTATATGCCGTACACTAATGCTGACAGCCATGATGATCAAACTCCAATGTCGTTGTATAGTCTGTATGGGGACGTAAGTGATGACAGTGTGCAAATCCTCACGAAGGCCCCTCCTGGCGTAAGTAAGTTCGGCAGTCTATATAGACCATCACATGTGTTTAACAGTCCATATTTTGTTCCTCCTTTCAAGAGAGTTCGGAACGTCAGACCTCCTCTCCTACGCGAAATAACGGACCAACAGATTGATGAAAGCACGAGTGTTGATATAAATCCACTGAGGGGCCTTGAAGATCCGAGGCTATTTGAGGAGTTTGATCAATGGTTTGCTGGTAGGATTACTGTGGATCGTCCCATTCAGTGGTCCAAAAAGTTCTTTGAAATACTGTTGCGCAATGCTTCGATGGGGTGGCTTGGTGATGAGGTTAGTGTTCTCAATGGTAAAAATGTTGAACTGTTGTTTGTTTTACTTTTTGTACCAAATGCTGTTATAAGTTGACTTATTTATATTCATCAACAGCATATTCATGCACATTTCCGCTTGATCAATCAGAAGCAACGCCAATATCCAAATGCCTTACCTCAGTGGGTCACGCATACAGACACGTTTTTCTAGGTACTGAGTGAATCAGCTGATAACTGATTATTATAATTTCTTATCTTATAATGGCTCGAAATCTTGTTAATTTGTTAATCCTCGTGTAATATATGTAATAGGTGTTTTTGAAGCAGTTATGGAACAATGGTGATTTTATTGTCCATTCATTACAGTATAGCAACAACTTAAACAGCTACATTGATGGGCGAGAAGATATAATGTCGAAGCGGTTTGCGGACACTGACGTGGTTCGTAATGCTACTGAATCTTGTGTACTATATTATGTTTATGATGTTTGGACAGCTAAAATATGATGATAATATGAATATTTTTTTGGCAGTTATTTATTCCTGTGTTTTTGGGTGGCGATCATTGGGTGATGGTACGAGTAGACCTTTGTGCGAAGAGGATAAGAATTTACGATTTGTTAATGGCAATTCGCGACGATAAAACATGCATACGTCAATTCAAGCCATTAAATGTCATCTTCCCGCAGTGGCTGCAAGATGTCGAATTCTACAACAGTCGACCTGAGCTGCAAAGTGCCAACTCGTGGAAAGTAAGGATCGTTAAAGGTGTGCCACAACAAGAGTCTGGAACTGGCGATTGCGGTGTGTTTATGTTGATGTTTACCATGTATTTGATGTTCGGACTAAAACTTGATTTTGATGGTAGCCACGAGCAATATTTAAGGAAGAAAATTACTGTAGATATATTTAATAACGATATTAGATTATAAGCCATTGTACTCTCTCAAATAGTTTATTATAATGGATTTAAATTTTCGCTCCACTGATATGTTTCCGCTTGATCAATAATTGTCGATGTATGTTACGAGTTAATTTGGAATTGGACACAAAATAAAATACTTCATAACATTTAATTGTTAAGCACACAAAAAAAAGAGAGCTGAAAATACAGAATAAATTAGAACAATACAATTAGTTTGAACTCGATGCAATGGGATTCTTACATTTCTTGCTGTTATGGCCCAGTTCATTACACCGTCCGCATCTCACAATCCTCCGATTAACATCCTCACCGAGGGAAGGTATCCTGAGCTCTCGACGACAGCCAGGTGGTGGAACTTCGATTGGTGGGTTAACCGTAATTTCCTGAATTTCAGCTGGAATGTCCCAATCTGCCATGTCGCCAATTGGCTCTACTGGTTGTGTATATGCCATGACCAATGATTCTTTAGAGTAGAATTTCGAACAAAGACTTATGTAATCCACTCGGACTGTCAGGCAAGTAGCAATTGCGTGCGCACATACAAGCTGATCAAGTTGGAATACTCTACAGGAGCAAGTCTTGTTTTGTATGTCAACTATCCCTTCATTTATACCACCCCCCCAAAACATGGAATCGATGCTGAGACACTGGACAACAGTCATTCTTTCAGTCAAAACTCTCCTCTCACCAACTATCTCGTCTGCCCATTTTGTTAATCGAGTACTTATCAACTCAGCCACAATTCTCCTATCATAAAACCATTGCTGCAAGGTTTTTCTAAAATGATCGACAAGATGAGTAACAAGAAATTTTCATGGTTCCCTCATGAAAGAATTGACGCTCTCCGCGATATTGGTGGTAAGTATGCTGTACCTCCTACCTTCAAACTCAGATCTTGCCCAATTACATGTACCCACATTATTCTCTAAGTGATCGGCTGCACCCGAGTGAAGCATCCACAACCCTTCAAATTGATTTTTAAATTCTTCGTGTCCATATGCTTTTGCTGCATTAATAAAGGCAGGCTCAAATTCATCCCAAAGAGCTTTCGACATCTTGAATTTTGACTTAATGTTACCTTTCACATGGTAGAAACAAATGCCGTGAGCAGCAATTTGAAATACTTTTATAACAGCCCTCTTGATGGCAGTGCATCGATCAAAAATAATTACTAACTCTGGCACATTGCCAATAACTCTATGTAATTTCGCCATAAACCATTCCCAAGCATCATTGTTTTCCGAATCCATCACCCCAATGGCTAACGGATACAATTGATTATTACCATCCAAACATGTTGCCACGAACATGCTTCCACGATATAGCCCCTTTAGATGAGTACCATCTACAGCAATCACAGACCTTATATACTGCATGAACCCTTGATGGAAGATTCAAGCGCTACAAAGTAGTATAATAAATTATCATTTCCATCCCGTTTGAGGTGAGTAACTGTACCCTCATTCGCTTTGGTCAAAACATGAGAGTATTTGGGAAGTAAGTTGTATGATTCTGCAGGGTTCCCGTGAACTATTTCAAGACCAACTTCTTTGGCCCGATATGCTTCTTTGGTGACGTTAATCGACACCGAATTCTGCCGCATGTCTGCTCTAATGTCATTTGGAGTATAAATCCGTTTATCTTGGATAAATTTATCCGCGATAAGGTGACCAACAACCCGACTCCTTACTTGACGGAGACCACTTGGCAATATGTCATTAGAACAAGTGTGTTCATTATCAACTCTTTTTAAAACCCAAGGAACATTCTGCTCATTCGTACCTCTCGTTGCTCGAATACCCCATTTACATGATTCCGAAGAACAATGGGCCTCAAAGCGTGTCGTTGAGGACTGTACAATCTTGATATCAAACTTATCCCTCAATGCTACTTTGCCCAGTTCTAATATTAACTCGTTCTTCTCGGCGAACAACTTACCCACACTAATATCACCAGAAGTACAGCTTCTCATTAAATCTAGAGCAACCAAGTTTGAAGGTAAAATTGGAGCAAAACTGACGAGGGGATTGTTGTGCAAATTTTATTGAACTCGCAAGTGCACGAATCTATTGTAGAATATATCAATGGTGACGAGTGTCGATCCCACGAGGAGGTGGATTTTAATTGCTTGTAGAATTAATTTTCTTAGTGGGTGATTGGATTTATAATGAGAATGATGTAGGCTATCACTTAATTTAAATTAAAGCGGTGGAAATAAACTATTAAAATAAAATACTTGGATCTCTGGATCTGTACTCAACATGCACCATCGGCTAAACATTTATTATTAGTACTAATTAAATCATGAAGGGAGATTTTCCACTCCTCATAAACCACACTCTAATAGATATGGTGCTAAGGGCTTCCCTTGCCAAATAGTAATAACCTTGCCTAGGGATGCAGTTATTCCAACCGATATCCAGACAAGATTATTACTATCTGTCTACGAAAAGTCAAAACAACCACATAAATTAAAGGGGAAGGAAAAGTAAATTTACCAAATTAAGCCCATGGAGCATGTTGAGACTTCACCTTCAACCCAAGCTTGAAAGGAAATTAGCCACTCATATTTGAACTATGGGTAAAATGGGAATTTTATTAAAATACGTAGAAAATACAAGATGGAGATGGAATTACAGAAAATGGAGCTCAAAAATGGATTCAGGGGTGTCAAATTAGGGGGGGAGCCCTCTTTTTATAAATACACTGAGTAAATCATGGCCATCGGATTAAAACAATTTGGACGCTCAGGATTGTGCCACGTGACAAGTTCCTATTGGATAGAACACATCATCAGGGCTGTTATTCTGTGTATATGCATGTACCGTACACACATTTTTTTGGTCCACTAACATTCTACCACGTCACCGGTCAACATTTTTGGTCCAATAAGATCGTGACACGTCATCAGTCAACGCCACATCATCAGTCAATGCCACATCATTCGTCCAATCAAATGCCGCCATATCATCGTATAGTGCCACGTCATCGCATGCCCGCGTCGGCAATCGAATACAAAGATAGGTGAACAAAGATATCATGAATAGTGTCGGGTATGCGATCGCGTCGCAAAATGCAAGTATGTGTGAACGATCCGTATATGTGAACATATCATTTTTCTTTTTATGCTCCTCCTAAGGTTTTCGATTTGTCCCCGAGTTCAAAAGTGCTGTCCGTTTTTCCATCTGATCTCTCGTTCATTGTGAAATGACCATGATATCCCCTAAAATACATAAAATACTTAATTAAAATAAAACATACATAATTAAATTACAAGGGACTTAAAGACATAAAAATAGGGATGTTAGTGAGACTTGGAATGTAAAATGATGATTTTCTCCATTATAAATACGCACTTTCAAGTACTCAACAGGTATCAACTGTTGCCCGCCTCCTCGAGCGGGCCATTGGAGGAACCTGTCGATCATCTCTGTTATTAACAGGAATATCATGTTGATGCTCATCATCATCATTGGTAGGTATATTGGAATGATCAATACCCCCATCATCAATAGGATTATCATTGTCGCAGAAATCATTATTATGGAATGGAGAGTAATGCGGGCCTAACAATGTCGTTAGTGGTAACACTTCTTCCTCAACCTCCGCTAATGTAATGCCGTTTTCATCAACAGTGTCATTGTTTTCATGGAATGGAGAGTAACGTTGCCGCAACAACATCGACTATGATAACACCTCCTCTTCAATATCAAAGACAAAGTTATTTGCTCTAAACGAACTTTCTGTTTCTATAAGTGGCTCAGGATCTTCGGCCGGAACTTGAGGAGTTGTGGTGACAAATATAGGAATGCATCCATAGTTAACAACATCAGCAGCCATGTGCAACACAACCTTCACCATTTCATCATTAAATATGTCCATTGGTAGTGAACATGCACGATAACTTGTGTTACTAGACCTCAAAGTTGTCTTCATTATCATACTATACTCGTTAGGATTTATCAGCAAAACCTCATACACTCGTGCTTGAAAATGATCAAATGTACAATCTTTTCGAACTAAAAATGTTGTATTCTTGCCGTTCACATACTCCATACGGCCATCTTCCAACGTCTCCCACTAACCGTCGTAACACAATTGAAGTACGACCGAATCCATTCAGCCTAAAGATCATTAAAAAAAACAAAATAAATAAGATTACATGCTACGAAATAAAGTGAATACACGACACATAGGTTCCTATCGTACTTAAGTTCAAGCAAAATTTTAGTTCAACCATGTGATACAATTGAGTACACAATTTTGAATTTCATTCGTCTCGTCACAAGCTTCGAAACGGTATATTATATGTTTAAAACGGACACATGTAGCCTAAGTTATGACTTTCTAAAAATATCTGAATTTTAGTGAGACAGGTCATTTTGGTAAGACAGGCAATGGGACAGGTGCCCATCTCACATAAACACAGAACTGGTTATGTGCGACGGGTGCCTGTCACACATAAATACAGAACTGGTTAAATGCGACAGGAGCCTGTCTCACATAAACACAGAACTGGTTATGTGAGACGGGCACTTGTCCCACTGCCTGTCTCACATAAACAGTTCTGTGTTTATATGAGACAGGCATCTGTCCCACTGCTTGTCTCACATAAATACAGACATGTATAAGTGAGACAGGCACCTGTCTCACTGTCTGTCTCACTTGTTCTAGGCTTCGGGTTTTGCTCGGGATTTTGATGTTTTGAACCATTTTTTTTTCCTTTTCTCAACTCAAACTAAGTATTTTATGAATCTCAATGTTTTATGAATGAAAAATAATGCTATTTACAACAAAACTAACTTCAATTTCAAAACTTATTTGTCCAACTCAATATATTAAAAGTTTATATTATATAAGAACACTAACCTTAACTAGCTTTCCAATTGATGATTGTATCTTCAATTATGCAATACTTGTTTAATTGAATTTGTTGATTTGCTGAGAATGATGAAGTTTGTAGAAAGTGATGAAGATTTGTTAAGTTGTTGAGGATTAAAAGCTTTTAAGTGTGCTGGAAAATGTGCTGAAATTTATTAAGTGACGTGTTTGAAAATTTGTTGAAAGTAACGAGCGTAGTTTAGTCCAATAATAGAGTATTTGGCTAATTATGATAGAAAAAAATTTAGTGGGGTAAATTTAAAAATTACAAAAAAAAATTAATTATTCTTGTAAATTTCCCCTGCAGGTTAGGCCATACACCTTGACCTATCATCTCGAGAAACAAACCTTTTGCAACATTCCATTTGCCCGCCCAATAAAAACCATTAATTAGATATGTATAAACAATAATGATTGCATTAATCCCCTTATCATTCACTTCCATAAACCAATCTTTTGCCTAGTCCACCAAACCATCCTTACATAGTCCATCAACCAAACTTCCATTTCAAAACGTTAGGCTTACAGATACCACCAAAGTCACCCATCCCATTAACCATTTCTTGATGCAACATCAGAGCCAAACTCGGATTGCCAGTTCAACACAACCCAATAATTAAAGTTGCACAAGTAATTACGTCAGGGCTACAACCAAACGCAATCATTTTCTTAATCAACCAGAAGCCTCTCTTTAATTACCTTCCATACAAAAACCATTGATCAAGGAATTAAAAAGTCACAACATTTGGAGGCCTATAACACCTCCTTATAAGACTCCCGAAGACCACGAAAGCACATCAAACCCGACTCGTGCTACAAAAACAATTAATCAAAATGTTCCAAGAAATTAAATCCTACGACATCCCAATTGCAATCATTCTTTTGTGAAGAGATATAACGTGACCATACTGCTTATTCTCAGCAAGTGCACTAAATAATTTATTGAATAATGAAATTTGAGGAATGAGTTGCATACGAATCATAAAATCAAAGTAACTAAGTGCTTGATCGAGATTCATGTTACTTGATTTACAATTTTCATTGAGAAATTTGTCAAATCAAGCTTTTACAAGAATCAAATGAATCTCTAAAACCCATTTGAGATAAAATTTTGAGCCGTTCCTGAATCAATGATCGATACTTCGATTCTTGATTTTGGTATTCTGTTATGGCATATCTCATGGTCATTTATTTAATAACATAATTTCTTTTTAAATTTTTTATTATTGTTTCTAGGGCAAAGCTTTTAAAGGTTAAGGTGTTGTTTGTTTTTTCGTCTGAAATCTGAATTTAATTTTTTTTCAGATATTTATATGTTTTAAATTATTTATTTTTTTAACTTATCACTTATTGTCAAATAATTTTATCTAAATAGAAAAAGTAAAAAAAATCTACTTTTATCTTAAGTCTAAAGTCTAAATGTAAAATTGTAAAATTTTAATTTCAAATCTCAAAAACACCCTTAACAATTCATGTATTTCTAATATTATGTATAAACCTAATATTTTTGTTCTATTCTTGAAGTTATTTTTTCAATTGCTTTAAATTTTTATTTACATGATAACATTAACTAAACTGAAATATTGAACAAATCAAATTATGTCAATTGTGATGAATCAAAAATAAAACAACAACTTTGACTTTATAATAAAAGTTAATGTTATAATTACATCTTTTATTACAAAATTAAATTAAGATCAACAATGATAGTATTTTTTTTTTAATGCTATCAAATTAATCAACCTGTGAAATTTATAAATTATGAACAACAAATATATGTACTACTTAAAAGAATATTTATGTCAAGCTACTAGCTTTTAAATTTTTCTTTTTAGATGTTGAAAAAGAAAAAACAAACATGTCATTCAAACATTTTTATTTAGGACTATTTAAACTTCAGATAAATTCAAACCCATTTATATTTTAGATAAAAAAACAAATGCAACCTAAGTGTATGTTGAGTATAGCTTATCAAATAGTAAAATAATTATATGTAATTATTTAATCTTATAAGTTTTTTTTTAATTTTTTTTCTGTTGTTTGATTATTTTTAAATAAAACTTTTAAAAATTAAATAAGTTATTTTACTTCTACTAATAAAAACTTATGTTTTAGGTTTTTAGGATAGAGATTGAAAAAGTGCTGATGTTTGACCCTCTTATTATATGTTAATAAACCCCACTTTTCATTAACCCCATTAAAAATTTTAAATTAATTTTTATCTCTTAACATGCACCACCTAATCCTGAATTTATCCTTATTGTAACTTTTATCCCTTTTCCAAGCACCTGTTGAGTACTAGAAAGTGTGTATTTATAATGGAGAAAATCATCATTTTACACTCCAAATCTCACTAACATCCCTATTTTTATGTCTTTAAGTCCCTTGTAATTTAATTATGTATGTTTTATTTTAATTAAGTATTTTATGTATTTTAAGGGATATCATAGTCATTTCACAATAAACGAGAGATCAGATGGAAAAACGGACAAAGACTTTTGAACTCGGGACGATCGAAAACCTTAGGAGGAGCATAAAAAGAAAAATGATCTTTGTTCACATATACTGATCTCGGTCACACATACTGATGCGGTTGATATATACTGATCTTGTCTGCAATCGCTTACGCTTTCACGACTGCTCACATGTATCGTATCTTTGCGTGGCATGCGATGACGTGGCACTATACGATGATGTGGCGGCATTTGATTGGACGAATGATGTGGCATTGACCGCTTATGTGGCATTGACTGATGATGTGGCGTTGACTGATGACGTGTCACGAGCTTATTGGACCAAAAATGTTGACCGGTGACGTGGCAGAATGTTAGTGGACGAAAAAAAACGTGTGTACGGTACATGCATATACACAGAATAACAGCCCTGATGATGTGTTCAATCCAATAGGAACTTGCCACGTGGCGCAATCCTGAGCGTCCAAATTGTTTTAATCCGATGGCCATGATTTACTCAGTTTATCTATAAAAAGGGGGCTCCCCCCCTAATTTGACACCCCTGAATCCATTTTTGGACTCCATTTTCTGTAATTCCATCTCCATCTTGTATTTTCTACGTATTTTAATAAAATTCCCATTTTACCCCTAGTTCAAATATGAGTGGCTAATTTCCTTTCAAGCTTGGGTTGAAGGTGAAGTCTCAACATCTTTCACGCTTAATTTGGTAAATTTACTTTTCCTTCCCCTTTAATTTATGTGGTTGTTTTGACTTTTCGTAGACGGATAGTAATAATCTTGTGCGGATATCTACTGGAATAACCGCCTCCCTAGCAAGGTTATTACTATTTGGCACGAGGAAGCCCTTAAGACCATATCTATTAAAGTGTGGTTCATGATGAGTGGAAGTTCCCCTTCATGATTTAATTGGTGCTAATAATGAATATTAAGGCGATGGTACGTGTTGAGGCAGATCCTGGAGATCCAAGCATTTTATTTTAATAGTTTATTCCAATAGCTTTAATTCAAATTAATACATGCATTCTACATAATTGTCATTATAAATCCAACCACCAACTCAGAAAATTAATTCTACACATAATTAAAATCCACCTCCTCGTGGGATCGACACTCGTCACCATTAATCTATTCTACAATAGATTCGTGCACTTGCGAGTTCAATAAAATTTGCACAACAGCACCCACCATATAAAACTTATAAATCTATTTTAAAAAAGAAAAATAAACTCTCAAAATCACTATAATCTCTCTCTTTCTTTTAGAAAAAAGTTTTATTCATCATTGCCATAATCATAAAAAAAAAGATCTTATACTTCTTGATAGTCCTCTATTAAGTACCGAAAATTAATTTATTTTATGATTACAAAAGTAGAGTATACAATATTTAAGAAGAGATAATAATTTAAAAAGTTAAAAGAAATTAGGGTTTAAAAAATTAAATTAGCTAAATTAGAAATTAATAGAAATTATTATGTGGATGCACTTAAAAGCAATTTACACTTTTAAATCATTTTGTATAAGGATAAAATCAGTATTAAAATAAAAGTAATTAGTGAGGATATGTGGGATATAATTAAGGAGTCAAATATAATAACTCAAGTTGAAAAGCTATTTTAAAATGTTAAATGTCAACAATATCTTTTACTTATTTTATAGTCTTATTTCATTACTTTGATAATATAACTTTAGATAACTTGCTATTAAAATAATTTTATAATTTTTAATAAAAATTCTCATTGACAACTAGACAACTAAATTTTTTTAGTAAAAACTCCAATAATAAAAATTATGTTTAAATAAGCTCTATTTAAAAAGCTATTTTTCAATGGAGCCTAAATAAAATTATTTGGTGTCTACTATTAAAAAGCTCAAATTTTAGACATCAAGTAGTAGAAGTTAATTTTTTTAAATATTAAAATATTTAAAATATTCTATTTGTATTTGATAATTTTATTTAATTTCTTTCATAATATAATTTTAAAAAATTTATCTATTAAAGTAATTTTATATTTTTTAATAAAAGTTGTCATTGACGATTAAACAACTAATTTTATATATATATATATATATATAAAAGCCCTACCTATTGAAACTCTATTAACAAAAACTATACTTAAATAAGTTCTATTTGAAATGTTATACACTTACACTAAACAAAGTCTTAAGAAGTCACACATTTAATTTTCTTATTCATTTATTTTTTGAAGAAAGTTTTAAAATTAAAGTTTTTTATGGTTAAATTTTACAAATCTTCAAATATTTTTTTAAGGAAATTAGAGATTTTAAAAATTAAAAAATAATAAGTTTATCTTCTTTTTTTAGAATATTTATTTAAGTTATTGTGAAATAATAAATAGATTCAATAAATATCTTTTACTATTGAAAAATAGAATCTTATATTTTACTACTTTTATTTTAGCTGACCATTAATTGACATATAAAATATCCATTTTACCTTTATTTTAAAACAAAATTATTTAATCCAAGTAAACACACTATTAATTGAAAGCAACTCGTGGCAATAGTTCAGTGATAGAATATGTACACAAATACAATTTATTGATGTGCCTGCAACATTTGTGCTTTTTTTTCAAAAAAATTATGTTTTCAATTTGTATTTGAAAGAAAAACGAACTGGATTCCACAATGTACCATTTCCTTTTGTATAATTTAAATAATTTATCAAACTTATATAAATCAGCACTTTTTGTAGTAGTTTCATTGTATTACTAACATCGTAAGGGTAAGGATAACATGACTTATTTACTTTTCTAGAGAAAGTTTTAAAATTAAAGTTTGTTATGGTTAAATTTTATAAATCTTCAAATATTTTTTAAACGAAACTGGAGATTATTAAGGGTGATGATATTTCCACCCCACAAATTATGTAAATCCACACCACTTTTAAAAAATAATTATAAAATTTTCACATTACTTTTAAAAATTTTAAATAAAGAAGAATTCTAAGGAATTAATCAATTAAATCTTTCTTAAATTCTTAATTTATTTTTGTGGCCTTTTTTTTGTTTGACTACTATGATTCTTCAAATTTAAATTTAAATTGATTATTTTATCCTTAAAATGTAAAAGTATAAAAAATTTACTTTAACTTCAACATTTTTTATTTTATACAAAATTCATTGCTTTTAAATGGTCAATTCTACTTTATTAGTATGATTATTAACCTTTAACAAACATTATGTTTTTATGAAAATCTTTCATGTAAATTATTAAATTATTAAATTTATATCATTTACACGTAAAATATTAAAAATTATTAGACTTTACTTAAAAAGTTAGATAATAAGTCACAAAATTAATACTTAAAGTATTAGATACAAGAAACACATTATCTTGGGTTAAGTAATTTTATGCCATAACGATTACATAATTAAATAAAACTCATATTAAAATAATCTTCATAGTAAAAAAACTAAGTAAAACAATATAAGAATGATTTAATTGATTAATTATACACATATTGATGTTGATTTGTATTTATAAAAAATAATGTACATTTATTATAAATAGTTTTTAAAAGTGGGGTGGGTTTACACAAATAATGAGGTGGAAATATCCCCACCCGATTATTAAAAGCAAAAAAAAAAAATCATTTTCGTTTTACTACTTAAGTTATTATGAAATAACTAATATTATTAAAGAATTACAAAATCTTATATTTTACTATTTTTTACATTAGTTGACTGTTAATCAATTTATAAAATATTAATTTGATCCTTATTTTAACGAAAACATTATTACTTAACAATAAAAATTAATTATTAATTAAATATTAATCATTGTAATAAATAATTTTTTATTCAATTGAGTATTAATTTAATTTTAATAATTAATTATTGATAAAAATTATAAATTAGTATCTTATTAGTTAAATATGAACTTTATTATTTAATACATACAATGTCCACGTACGTACGTGTGTATATTTGTTTGTTTATTTTTATTGGTAACTAATAATTAAAGTTAAATTGATATTTAATTGAATAAAAAATTATTTTAATAAGTACATTAGAGAAGCCTTAGGTTACATTTCTTTTTTTTGTGTAAATATAAATTTTAATTTTAATTTTTGAGATACAATAGTGAAAATTATTAGGTTTAATTAAAATATATGTATTTTTTTTTTCTTTAAAGTAGGAATAAAATTAATATTTTATAAGTCAAGTAAGCTTAACTAACCGAAAAGTAAAAAATTGTAATATTTTGTAACACAAAGAAAAAACCAAAATAATAAGTAATCACAAAATTTAATCTTAAAGAAATGTATGATAATAAGTAACACTGAATCAAAATCAACTATTTGAAAAAGGGGATTAATTGTGCTGCAAAAATGAGAAATATAAATAAAGAAAGCAAAAAACGAAGAGAGACCAAGAAAGGGCGAAATAGTATCGCAAGAAGAAGATGGCGAACAAGGGTTTGTTTCTATAAAATCTTTTCATTCAATCAAAGATTTTATATGAAAAATTTGAAACCAAAAAGGATTTAAAATGAACTAAAAGACACAAAAGAAATTCTAGAGAGAGCAAATAAGAGCGAAAGGGCGAGCTCAATGCAAGGACAAGATGCTGCAAGGATCAGAGCCCGCAAAAATTTTCTTGCACTTTCTCGAGCACCAAACAGGTCAGAACGTGCATTTTCTCTCTCTAGAAACTCTGTTAATCAAAATTCATCCTTGATGCAAATACCCATCAGTTGGTTAGCCCCTGAGCTTTGATGATTATGTAAAAATTTCTGCTTTAGCTTCGACAATTGAATGAATGAAATAAAGGGGTTGTAAATATGGCTGGAGGGGTTTGGCTCTGTTGAACTGAGAATTCAAGTTTTGTTAAATGATTGAATTTTGGAGAGTTTTTGGTTTTGGCGTTTTATGGGTTTTGTGAGAGTTACAAGTCTGCATAATTCGAATGAAAAGCAAATTTGGTATTTTGAAACTAAATGGGGAAAGTTGAAAATTAATGATTTAGTTGGGGGGACTTTGTAGTTTTGTGAATTGTTGTATTTGGGTTTTTGCTGGTGAGAAATGCAACGGCCGAATCACCCGCATTCGCGGATCAATCTCATGGAGCTGAAGGCTCAGTTAGTCAAGAGACTAGGGCCGGATAAGTCAAAGCTGTATTTTTATTATTTGAATAAGCTATTGAGTATGAAGATAAGCAAGGTTGAGTTCAATAAGTTCTGTTTGAGGGTTATTGGGAGGGAGAATGTTACACTTCATAATCAATTAATTCGTTCAATTTTGAAAAATGCCTGCCATGCAAAAGTCCTGCCATCAGGATCAACTCGACCTGAGGGTGGTTTTGAGTTTATGAGCGATGGGTATTGGAAGAATGACAATGGCTTGCTATCATCCCCATGCGGGACAAGATCGGGAATCTCTGTTGGGTCTGATGGGAAGCCGGAATTTTCTTCTCAGCAATCAATAATTATGGGTAGTAATGTAGTTTCTGAAAATGGAGATTTGGATTCTCATCAAATAAATAAGCTGGTGCAGCATCATCAAGTGATCTCAAACAATGCAAATAAGGATGACAAAGTGATGTTTTGCCACCCTACTAAAATAAAAAGATCTGCAGAAAGTATAATTTCAGTAGATAGAAATGAACAAAGCGAAGTATTGGTTGTTAGAGATGGAAAAGAGTTGTCTGCTAGAAGTTCACTCAAAGCACCGCTTGGAACACCATTTTGCTCATCTAGTGTAGGTGGGGCCCGCCAAACACCACGTTTAGCAAGTAGTGGTAGATGTTTAAGCTCATATGATAGTGGTGAACTTCTTGACACCGATACACTGAAAGAACGGATGCAGCAGATTGCCACAGTGCATGGCATTGAAGGCGTGTCAATGGACTGTGTTAATCTGTTGAATGGTGGGTTAAATGCATACTTAAAGCGGTTAATCAAGTCTTCCATTGAATTGGTAGGAACAAGGTGCAGACATGACTTGGTGGAGAACAAAATCCGCAAGCACCATTCTCATGGTAAGCTTGTTAACGGTGTCTTGCCAGATTATTACTTTCATGTGGAAAATGGCAATAGGCTTTCAAAAGACGTGGCTGAACAGAGATGCAACTTCCCATTATCTTTGCTAGATTTCAAGGTTGCGATGTGGCTGAAACCACAGCAGCTTGGAGAAGCCTGGCCATTGCTACTGGAGAAAATTTGTACAGATTCGCAGGAGGAATAATGTGTTTGGAGAGAATTTTGATGTCTTCCATATGTTATTAATTTGACCCTTACTGTTTGAAAGGGTCCTCAAAAAATGGCAGTGTTGCTTGGGTGCCAATGAATCAGCAGGTGCTCGTTCATGTCCTTGTTAATCCAGTCAGCTGCCATCCAGATAAAATCTCTCCTACTAGGAGAACAGAAATCAGAGTGTGACCCTGTCCATTAGCGCTCATAGTCTTCCTGAATACTAGAATACCTCTCTTGACAGCAACCAATGAAAGGGACGAGAAGAAAAGAAGACCCATGTTTGGTTGCTTTGTTGTATCGTAGAATAGTTTTTCATTTTTTCTTTTGCTTACTGCATATGTTTAGTGTTTTCTGTAACTTATAGACACAATTAGTTTTAGAAAAGTTTTGCAGGAATAATTTATTTAGCACAGTAGGAAGGTGAAATGTGAAATTGCATTATGTAAAATTTACTGTGTGTATGTGTTTTCAACTTAGAATTTGTTTGGATCTGAATATCAAAAAGTTATGCCCAGTTGACTATTATTGCTGATTGTCTTTTCAACTTTACAGTCAATTCAAGGTGTACTATTTTAGAATTAGTATCATTTGTTTGGGTGTTTATTTGTGAATTTGATATGTATTTATTTCTACATGGATTACTGACGTATGCTCCTGCTATAATATTTCCTTGAAGCTACTCCGTGTTCTGCATCATATTAAAAATGACGAAACATCATTTAAATTTTTTCGATGAGGTTGTTGTGGATTATCTAATTCTTACATTTTAAACTTTTGGAAAATTAATTATTTGGCCATAGGATGCCATCAAATAAGTTCTACTTCATAAGCAAGAGGGGAGATATTCTTATTATATTCTAATGGGGACATTGTGCCATTTCCATTTTTAATCAGTGGGCTACATTCAAGGTAAAGATTTCTGGTTGACTGTAACTGCAAACTTGAGCTTATTCTAGCAACCATGTGGATTTTTGAATGCTGAAAAGTTTGTTGAATTGGCAGCAACATGAATCTAGACCGTGCCAGTTTAACATTTGCTGTTGTACAGTGAGGAATATCCCAATATGTTGTCTGCTTGCGTAGGATCCAGAGGTGAACAGATTCATACTCATACTGCTTCCGTTTTCTTTATTCATAACGAACTACAGCTCTATAAGTCAGTGCAAATGACTTTCTTTTAAAAATCATTTTCAATTTTTTGATATCCTTTTTGTTCTATGAATTAAAACCAAATCCCTCCCCCTACCCTAACTCTTGCACCCCTAAAACTGGTTTTACTAGTTGAGCCAACTTTCACCCTTATTTAGTGCAGATGTATGCTATAGCATAGGCTTGTTTGAAACTATTGCATTTTTTAGCAGATTGTACTGAATAACTGTTTTCCTGTTATGCTTGCTTCAGGAAACTCCTTCAAATATGGATGCATAAATTTCTGGGGCAGTATTTTTCCAGATTATTAGTTCTATATGTTTCTGTGACAGTGACGAGAAGCAATTTTGTTGAGAGTTGATTTTTGTCCTTTTATAAATTGTACTTGATGTAAACTCATCGCAACATGTGCTAATACAAGTATCTGAAGGGATTCAAGCTGCTGTATTGTACTGGGAAAATAAAAGTAAGAGAAAATAAATGCAGGAGAGAATGTCGCTTACAGAAGACGCTTTTACTAGAGCAATTCTCATGTTGTCAGGTGTCATCAAGTAGGCAATAAAGCTTGTGGGCTATAACCTAGACATTTGAAATTTTTCTTCATAAAGTCCTTGCCTGGACTCATTTGGGTTTTTGAAAAGGTACCCCAGAACTTATGAAGTTTATTCTTTCTGAGTATCTAACACAATGATTTGCTGATCTTTATATTTTCTTTCAATAGTATCATTATCGGAAATGTAAATATGATCCGTGAAGACTCTTTTCAGTTCTTTCCTTTTGTGTAATATCAGAGAGACATGATTTAATGCTATATGTTACTAATTTTAACTGATATTCCAATTATCTCATTGAGTTTACGTGTTTGAATCATATCGTGTTACAGATTTATATTACTACTCCATGTACACAGGGACAAAACCTCGTGGTGAGCTTTTCTCATGTGTTTGGGCTGGAATATGAGGGTCTTTGAAGGGATTGAATTATCAGATGCGGAGCTTTATTTGAGTATTTGGGTGGCATGTGCTGGATGCCTTTTGCTGAATGTTTTTACTCATTGGAAAAAGAAAGATGAATACTGACTTTTGAATCTATTTGTAGGAGATATGAACAATTGATTCTATACATGCCCATAGTTCCAAATTGCACTGGTACTTGAACATTTCTATGATGGTAGAAAGGTGTGTGCAAAGTATGTAGTACATGAAATATAAGAGATGTATGAGAGTATCAGAGTTAATTAAATGCTTCATTCACTGCTTTATCAGTGTTAAGATTTATCTTCCTTTTCTAATCTGCAATCTGTGTTTAATCTGTGATGATCGACTCTTCTCATTTTTTGTAGTTGGATTCTCATATTTTATAGTTGGATTATCACCTTAACTGTTAAAATTCAGTGATCATCTTGTTACTTCTGTTTGAAGTTTTAGATATTAGGATTTCCAGATGCGGTAGTGAAGGAGAGAGAAAGAATTAATTATGTCAAAGATATCAAAGATAATCATAAGGTAATGTTGATTCACTTCCCATGTGTTCAATTTTGCAAAAGTTCTCTTTCTGTTTCTTCCCAGTCAGGGTGCCTGAATTTATATTCAAGACTCGTATTTTTTTGTGGATGATTTTCTCACTTCAGATAAGTAATAATTTCTCATTGCTTCATTTTTTGGGGCCGAATGGTATAAAGAACAGAAAGTTTGAATTGTATGATTGTGTATACTTGCAGAGTTATCCTGTCGTAAAGCTATTAATGAGTCACAAAAAATTTGGTATCTTCGCACTTGTGTAATAATGTCCACTGGCAGTTAACTATGTGCTTGTGAGAGCTTCAGGGAAAGGGCTCTTTGGGCAATTTTGTGAGTTATGAACAGATTATTGATTGTCTTCTCATTAGCAGAGTAAACATATACTATCCTTATTCAGATTAGAATTTCCTGAGTTTGCAAAAATAAAAATTGTTTCTAGTGGCTGTTGCAATGTGATTTGTCCAATGTAAAAAGCAAAAACGAAGAAGAGTTGTTCTTTTCATACTTTCTAGCTTCTAATTTTTTGTACTTGATATTTATATTTTCACTGCAAACAGTTATCTATTATTGTGCGCAAATTAATGACAAAATTCATGGCTCTTCACTGCTTTACACTTTCTAATTTGACAAACGTGCAAATTTTGTGGCTTCTGAATTTAATTGCATTTTTGAATCTGTAGTGCAATTATCTTAAATCTAAATTGTGTGGTGTTTCTGATTTTATTAAATGAAAGATGCTTTCTGTTTGTATCTCCTAACTACTATTAACAGTCTCGGAACTGACATTCTTAGGATATATAAGATCTTGTTATCTGCCATCAAATCTAGGATAGAACTTTACAAAAAGATCTATAGAGTATTTTGTAAAAGAGATCTAAAACTGTATTCGAATCCTGCTTTTACTTGCAGATCTAGTCGATGGATTTGGTGTTAATTGCTTTGATCCTTTTTACTTTACATAGCTTTATTCTTACAGCATTTCTCAGAACAAAATATTTTAGTTGACTTCATTATGGATCCGACTATTTTGACTTCATTATGGATCTGAGTATTGATATTAGTACCAAGATTTTACAGTGAGCACATGTTTACTGAAAGTATGTTTGTAATATGTATCGTCGTAAACTTATAATCTGCATCCTGGGCATTTAAGAAATGCCTTTGCTGAATTTGATTGATGTCTACGTTTGGAATGTTGTCAACCCTGATAAATAGTTGGAAATATATGCAGTTTAATTATTGTGGTTAGTTGGCTACTAAATTCGAAGTGGCACATCAGTAGTGACACTACAATTGCTTATGCATCACATGTGCTATGTGCATGAGCAAAGAAAGAAAGGCTATTCATGACTTGATTGCAGGTTGTACCCAAGTATCATTTATGTACACAATGATACTGTCAATTGACAGATCACTTTTGCGATTCAAAACGCAAAAATGAAAATTTGATACATATTTAATCTTACAGTGATTTGGACACAGTTGCAACAGCTCTACACACGCCACTGCAATGTGAGCTCAGATGTTGTAACAACATGAAGCCATGTCAGGTTGCAGGAAAGCAGCAACACATCCTTATTATTATTGTTCTAATAGCATCGAAGTGCATTCTCTTTTCAGGTATGCTTTGCTGAGATGGATGCTGACGAACCATGGTTAGACCAAACCAAAACTCTCCAAAAGGGTCTTTGCCGCCTCTTGGGATTGTGATTTATCATCTCTGATTCTGATCTACTCAGCATTTCCCACATCACCTGAACATCTTGATATTCACAAGTCTGTACATCATCACGAAGCTTCAAAATCCCATCACCTGCCCAGAAACAACACCATCAAGAGAGCACCAAGTAAGCAATTCTTTCCATTGACACATATTCTCAAATCTAGAAACATCGCTGCAATCATCTATAATTAGTGAAAATCAAGAAACTTAAGTTCCATTAATCATAAAGTAGTTGGGATATAAGATCCCATTAGGTTGTTGAGTTCACCACAAATATCCAATGCCCCAAGTGGTCCTCACAGGACAAGTAGCTCTTTTGGTTCATATACTTACCTACATAAAGTTGTAGTTTGATAAATAAGTGGATGTTACTATCATACTACTTCTAAATTAACTTAATTATAAGGTTGCACTAGAAAAGATGTTGATCCTATCACTCTAGCTTCACCTTTCGGCAAAGCCATCCATCTGAATCCAAATTGGATTTTTCTTTCTTCTTCTTTCTTTTTTTCTTTTTTTTAAAAAAAAAAAAGCTTTCCTGTTAGTACGAAAAACAAGAAAAAGTATTCTTGTTAGCAGATTAAATACTATTGTTAAGGACACAAGGAATGAAAATTCTCCAATTAGGGTTACTAAAACATCATACACTAATTATTTAATTTAGAGATTCATTATTTTGTTATTCTTTTGTTGTCATTGTGTAGATTTAGCTTAGTGGATGTAGCCCCGCAAAGCGGAATCTTTTCTTGCTATGTAGCTTTTGTTGGTATAGAAAGAATTACGGAACAAAGTATTGTTTGCAATAATGCTGGTGCAATAATTGCTTACTCATTGAAATGATCATTAAACATTTTTTTTTTTGAAAATATGTTTTGGATTGTATAATAGTAATAGTTAATTTATAATAAAATAAAAAATCTGTTGAGAGATAAAGCTGAAACATGATGGAAAATCAAAAATCTTGTTCTTCAAATAATAAAATTATTTACGAGGACAAAAAAAATATTGAAATCATCAATTAGACCAATTTATTATTGAAATTTGATAGACTTCAATTTTTGGATTTGAACCCATTTTGTAGAGCAAAATATTGAAGTACTAGAAACAATCCAAAACAACAACGGAATTTTTTCCCCTTTTTTTTTCTCCCAGAAGGGTCAGGAACAGTTTGATAATACAAGTAAATTTTAAAAAAAATACACATAACTTAATTAAATCATCATTATGTGGTTAAATGACGTGGAAAAAAATAACCATTTTCATAAGAAAAATGAAATTATACGTATATATATATATATATACATGAATGAAGCAAAATCAAGAAAAGAGCATGCAATACACTTATTCTACTCTGCTTCACGTAAACATAGAAAAATCAATAAGAGGGAAAAAAATGGAAAAAGAAAAAGAAACAAAGAAACAAGAAAGCAAAGTAATGATGACGGATGATGAAGATCGAAACTCACCGTTTTTCCGAGCTTTAACACGAGAAGAAACAGCAACCCAGACTCTTCTAACAGGAAAGATCATCTTGTTCCACAGCTCCATGAATCTCTCTTTCACCTTAGCTTTCCTCTTCACTTTCTTCTTCTTCTTATTATTATTGCTACTGTTGCTATTACTATTATTATTGCTACTGTTTGCACTGCCTATAATTCTAACACCCGCCAGTGCCGCCGCCGCCGCCGGTGCTCTGTTCTCTCAAAAGGGCTTCGAGGAAAGATCAAACAGAGAAATGATTTTGATCTTTTGATTGATTTTATTTTATTTTGTTGGGAAAATTTTGATTTTGAGTTTGTTGCTCTGAAGAAGCTGCTGCTATTGTTGCCTTCATTTGTGTCGTTGCTGTCTTCGTGTGTCTGTTATAACTCGTTATCAAAAGAGCGCCACCGACACGTGCTTGCTTGCTGCTTTTTTTTTTTTATTATTTATTTTCTTATTTTTACTATTTTCTTATTTTTTAAAAATTGATTTTTTCTGGCATTTGATAATTAATTAATTAGAACATGGGAATACAACAAGTATAAATTGAATTTTTTAACTTCAAGGATATTTTCATATGTTCATAGAAGCTTCTTTTTATTTTTTGTTTTTGGTGAATGAGAAAGGTTAACGAGATTTATTATTGAATTTTGAATAACATAAAAATAGAAATTTAGGCCTACAAAAAGATAAAGAAAAATAGATGGAGTGAAATTTGAGTTTTCTCTTTCCTATTTTTATTATTTATATGAATGGAGAAATGGAAAGCGTTCACACACATAAAGACAAATGAGTATTAGCTACAGGAAGGGAACACGTGGTGTAATGTGAGTGGATTTTGCTTTTGTCGTTGGAGAGTAAAGATTTGCTTTTTGAATTGTGGTGATTAATTTAAATTTTTTTTTTTTTATGGTTCTGCGCAATTTGACTTTCAAGCGCCATCAACATGTCGGATTTTGATTTCAAAAAAGTACAATTAGATGCTTTTTGTGGTGGGCGGTTGACTGTTCGAAAAATTTTGAATACTCGGATTAATTATTTTACATTATAAAAACTTAATTTAAAATTCACTCTTTTTTTTTTTAATTTGAGGGAATTTATGGGCATTAATCGCACCACACATGCATTTTTTATGTTTATTTTTTTACCAAAGTTAGTTATGTGCCAACTCTTCCCTTCTGAACTACCTTGTACGTTAGAAATATTTACAATAAAAAATTTATCACAACCTCACCGATCAGTTATATAATAGCGTAGTTCAGATATTTTAACATATAATGAAGTGAATCTTCTTTCAAGTATTTATATTAAAATATTAAGTATTTTTTTCATTTGTATTATGCTACATCTTCATTCAAATTATGACACCTTGAGTTTGTATCCGTTACGTGTGGTTGAGCTTTTATAATGCTCAAATAAGTGTAAATCTTTCTTTTATTATTATGTTATTATACATAGTGTCTCATCTTTTGATTCTCAACTGATATAATAATTTATTTCCAACTATTAAGTCAATCAAATATTAATATTTAACATGATTTGACAGTCACAAACAAATTATTATATTAATTGATACAAAGTGTTATAACACTATTGGTTGGTGATTTTACAAAAGAAAATTATCCATCAGTATATAATACTACCCTCAATATTACGGGTGTATTATATTATTATGCAATGAATTCATCTAATATATATATATATATAATAACCTAACACAGTTGTATTTAATTAACCTCATAAAGATAAAGTTTCGTTAAGCAATTATCTTCAAAAGATATTTCTTTTATCTTTAATTTTATTTTTCTCTCTCTGTATAACTTTTTCTATTGGCCGTAAAACAATATAGTGTCGGCAACGGTCGTGATCCTCGTGGTTAATTTAAATTTAACAAACGAATATAGTGTGAACAAAAAAGTTGGATGCTTCTGCTAATCTTTTAGACGGGCATTTTGACCAATCACTGAACGCCATCTTGCTTTTCGTTATGGATGCTTTGGTCTTTTGACCATTTCTCTCTTTTTATTTTGTTCAATTTCGAAAAATCTCAAACAAACGCAATAATGCATCATCAATTCTTTGCTTAAAAGATGAGGAGATGCGAAGATATTTTACTGATTCTGTACTTTACACAGACACATACAATTAGCACTCCTTGGGCAACCTAATAATCAGTTTAATGTAAACTCATTTTTTAACTAAAGGGTATTGAAGTAAGCTGTTAAGTGATATTGATGTAATGAAACAAGACACGTTTTAATAAGATATTATTACACATTGATTTACAAAAGGGGTGATACTTTGGTAATAAATAAGATTGGTGTATTTACTTTACATTACATTGAAGGAGAAATTTTGTATCCACGAGTTGTATGTAGATGTAGACGAATCCATAAGCGTCTTGTAAAACACGTAAGGTTTCTTTCTTAAACATAAAGTAATTTTAACAATCAAAATGTTATTAATAATTACGTGTCATTAAACACGTGTACCGGAAAATATCTATCTAGTGGGGTCACGATATAGATCATTGCCATGGCCCGGTCAATGACCTCGTGGCACGTGTAACCCGACAAGCCATCGCTTCTACCCACTCAGACTGAAAGAAAAAATCTTTGGACTGTTCGGATAAAGTGGGTGCACGCAACAAATTTGTGTCCTCTTGTTTAAAAATTTTCACTTTCTTCTGGTACCTCAATTATTATTCCTTCTTTTCCGTGGAAAGCTTTTTAAATTGTTACCGGTTTACGCCGGTTTGTTTGTTTGTTTAGGTTTCTTCTTAATTTACTTGCTTGCAAAGGCTCTGACAAATTTGATGTTTGTAAATCTTCCAATGAAAGATCTCACATTTGGACCGTTGGATTCAATTACAATAACCTTTTTATTCTCTAAAATTTGGCGCATAATGGGTGTAAAATTTCAAATTTTAGTTAAAATTAATACAGGATCCGCAATATATATTCACAATAGGCAGACACTTATAACCATTTTATATTGCGAAGTTTGATTTTAATTGATACACTCATTCTTTAGAGAATTTTTATGAGAAAACTCTTTGATACCCAATGCCCGAGCTAAATTAATATATATATATATATGTATATGAAAAGAAGAAAAATTACGGAGAGTTTTTCATTTGAATTTGCGAACTTGTGTTGCATCACAATCATCATAACATATCTTTAGAAATTTGACAACACCCTTTTCTATCTTTTTCGAAAGGTTTCTTTCAGATGCTTAATGATTGTATCAATTCCTCACGAATGGATAAAATGATAGGTCTTTGAAATGTAAAAGGAAAGAGCTTGAGGTTGAGAGCTTGGTTTCGCATGTACAGTGAGGCACTGAGGCATAATAATTCAACTTGCATGATAGCGAAGGATCCTTATTATATAGATGAAAGAGTGATTAAAATTTAAAAGAATATTTCATGTTTAGGCAATTGAAAAAAAAGAAATGTATTTTTTTTTATCCATTTGAATCTTTACCACTTAGTAGACTGTGGATGCGACCTGATATTTTTGAAATAGGTTCACACGTCCATCATAATTAACTGTCGTGATTTTTTATTTTTTATTTTTTATTTTTTTAAGAAAGAAAAATTGTTTTACATTGAATCTCCCACAAAATACTTGGAAAGTTAAGAATTTTCGTTTAGAAAGATAGATATATGAGTTGGTAACTAATGGATTTGGTTAACCTTATTGTGAATCGAATAATTCAATCTAATCTCTATCTTTGGATCCAATCCAATATGTCAAAATCATCAAATTTAATTACGATGGAATAGATAATTGTCGATTTGATTGATAACAACCTTTTTCCTTTTTTTTTTAAATGTTAGATTATATACTGTAGTAATATACAAATTCAGAAATAAGTACTGCATTCGCTAGAAGTTTGACGGTATTAATTGGTCGATTAGAACCTACGTTGGTTGATTGTTGAAATCTATAGCACACACTGAGAGATTCAAAACTTTCTTGATAGTATTAATTTTTTTTTTAAATACGTGCAGGTGTGAATTCTAGAGGTTAAATTTATTTTATATGAAGTTTAAGGTGTTTATTATTTTTTTTTAATCTTAAATCTAAGTTAGCGTTAATTCTTTTATCTGAAATCTGATAAGTTTGAATCTGGTTAAAATATGAACGAATCTGAATATAAATATATATAAACGACGTATTTTTTAAATAGTTAAATATAAATAATATCTTATTAGTGTTTATAGATTAAAAAAATCTTACACATGGTTATTTAAAATTTATATCTTTTTAAGTCAAACAAAAAAAAAGAGATCTTATAGTTTATGTTCTAAGTCACGTAAATTTACTTCTTATTCATATCTTTTTCCATTTAAATAAAAATCACAAAAATTTATTTTTTTATTTAAACGTAAATATTTGAAAATTAAATATAAGTTACAAAAAAACATACAAGTAAATTTTAAAAAAATATGAAATTAATAAACTTTCAAACTTCAATCTTTATCAAACAAACCCTGAATGTATTTAATTTTGATTGAAACCCTAATAAAACTAACTGTAAAAATCTGAACAATATAAAATCTCAATAATACACACACACACATACACTTTGTGTTCTTTCACATCTCAATGGAATATATGGAAGATATAATCTTTACACATTTATCTTTATAAATGATACTAACAAAGGAAGATAAGGTTTTATTTAGAAAAAAAAAATACAAAGATTCATTTATGGAAAAAATCTTAATTGTATTCAAATTTAATGGAAGACAAACAAGTTTGGCTTTGCAGAGAAGTTTGAGAGTTGACCATGGAGGACGACTAGGCCGGGCAGGTGTTGGGATATGATTGGTCAACATCAGCATTAAAAAAGTTAGGGGTGGTGTTTAATGGGTTTTAAATTATTTGGGTCACTTTTACAAACTTTTTACAAGTCTCGAAGATTTCTCACCACCAAATCATCCGTCACGTATTGGCCGTTGGGGAGTTATTGTTATCATCATTTTTCTGTATTGGCTTTCAATACGTGCTCCAGTATTATTTGATCCCGAACTCGACATTAAATTTTTGCTGAGTACACAGTTTTGTCTTTGTCGAATTCAATTGTGACAAATTAATTTCGAAACTCGTGGATTGATGATAACGAAATTTGGGAATTTTATAAGGTGGTGTTGTTTCCAGCATGATAATTGACGAACGGCATCGTCGCATGATATCATATTATGATGATGGTAAACTAAATTGTGCAATTATTGTACGAACCACTGCGTACGTGGATGTGCGCTTCGAAATAAATAATGATAATTACGGCACTCTTTATGTGACTCTGAACATTTTAATTATTAAATTTGATTTTTAAAACTAAGTACTTAAATTTTTAAGTTAAATAATTAATTATTTAATATGACATAACAATCAAGA